>CAXITT010000710.1:358061-372991 GCA_964033795.1 Lymnaea stagnalis | reverse complement strand
TATATATATATTTATATATATATAATATATTTCTATATCACACAACACCTGATATTTAATCAAAGAGAATAATTAATAGAAAAGCAAAAGATTTTGCTCTGCTAGTGTGGAACATGCCGTATAACCAACCTCTCAAGCGTGTAGATGCTCTTGTATTAAAGTCAGAAAGAAGGTTAACTTCACCGTCTTCCAATGGGCACACGGGACACTGAACCCACTGCTGAAGCAAAGTCTTCCATTGGGAGCGCTCATTGTTGGTACTATGGGGATTCAGGACAACACACACCCAGAGTGCTCCTAAAATAAAATAGTGTTGTGGATGACCTCATGTGATTAACACTTTAAAAAAAATCTATGTCACACAGTGGCTATTGTTTATACATCTACGACTGAATGATGCATCTTGCAAGGGACAAGAAAGACAAGTGAATTTTTATTATTAACAAATACAAAAAGTTTATAATCTGAGGGTAGCAATAAAGCAGAAGGTTTAGAAGCAGAACTTTTTGCAACAAATAGTTATAATTTAAGATATCTGAAAGTGAAGATACATTGCAATTCTGGAAAAAAGGAACAAAATCAAACATACTTTACATCAATATTATATAAAAGTTCTATAAGAGTAAGCTTTTCAAGTAAAAGGATGATAAACATGCCCCAATTAAATTTTGTAAATAACTTTCTTAGAATGACAAGTCTAGTTGGGGACGTGAATTTAGCACAATTTTTTTCTTCCCATCATGAAAACTCTGGACCCAGCACAATAGCTTGATGACGGCACATACTCTAATGTCATTTTGAAACAACACGCACTGATTTACTAACCAAGCTCATCCCAAAACTGATTGCATTTATCCGACAGTGGTGTTCCCTGAGCTCTCCACACGGAAAGGCGAGGATCTGCTAAAAACTGCTCCGTCATTAGCGTCAGCATTCGTGCCCCGTTGGAGTCCTTGGCTCGCAACATTTCTCGCACCTTTGAAGAAAGAAAGTAAAATGCAGAATGATAGTTTTAAGATAGCGTATTCAGTGCATAATGTTAATAATGCCATATGAAATTTGAGGTGTTTATTTTCAAGTAAACCAACAAAGTTGAACATCCTGATTGGAAAATGTGTTTGAAATAAGTAGAAAACACTTCAAACTTTAAATGTTCAACTTGAAAGAGTGGTAAAAACAACTCTGGTATTTTGCATGCAAAAGAAAATTATCCCATGCTAAAAGAATAAGTAAAGTAATTTATGCACTCAGAGTTCTCAAAATATGAACATTATTTATAATTTTTTGGGGTAAAAAACACTATGAAAAGTTTACCTTTGCAAACATTGAATGCAGCTGAGATGAAGGTCCTGTGTAGCCACCCTGAGAGAGAAATGTCCTGACTTGTTCCCTGACTTGATCTTCATCTAAATGCCATGAGTTGTCGTCATCAACTGATGCACCTGCCGTTGGGTCTGGGGCACCTAGTGCAGTACATGAAAATGAATTTTTTTTTATTGAGGAATACAATTTTGTCCACAGCTCCAACAATACTATCCTCTTTAAAAAAAAAAAAGGTTCACATAATATATAGAGTGACGACACAGAAGAAAAAAATATCTAAGAGAGTAATATTTTTTTAATGGCAATATTCTGTTTGTTGCTTAAACTTACAAATTTATTAAGAAACATTTGAAGATGGGTTGGTAATAAACGATAAAGGATAATAAATGAAGGACTGTGTTCAAGCTGTTTGAAGGAAATAGCAAAACAAGATATGTTGAAGCTTGAATCGACAATAAGAGAAGACGTTTCAACTAAAAGCCTTCCTCAGCTGACAGGGCATGTGAAAAAATGACAAGAAATAGAAACTAGTTCAAACACTTAAGTATTGTGTTATTGCCGGAAGTTGGGTTTCCAAAAAAAAATATTAAAATTACAGGAAGTAAAGAATTTATGTATTATTACGGTGAATAATTAATATTTTAACTGAAAAAAATAACAGAAATACAGGGAAATTGAGGATCACTAGTAGGAGAGTATTTGATTAATTCCATATGGTGTTATTGTGCCGAAAATGAATTAATTTGTTTTCCCTTCTAGCTCTCACTGTTGTGTTGGTACAGGAAATCAGTACCATGATGGATGCATATGATGCCCCTTTATATTTATCTCTGTTGAAATGTGATGAGATTGAGGAAAGTTTACCATGTTCAATATCGGGAAGATGTTCAGTGAACCTATCTGATAATCTTATCCCAGTTTCGTCTATATAATAGGAGCGGTATCTACAGCACACAATGGCACACATCACATTTGGACTATTACATGTAAAGCCCTCTTTGATAGTAAAAGTACCCTTAGAGAGGCTAATCTTGTTGTTTCGAGTGTATATAGACAAGACCTACAACGGCTTCTTGAGCATGGTTTAGTTCAAGTTTAGGTTCAGCTTGAAGGCGACTGAGAACCAAAAGGTCACCTAGATTTTTGTCCCATCTGAAGACAATAAGTGGAGGGGAAGAGAATACTTTATTGGTGTCAGGGTTAGCAAGAAGTGTATGTCGATTCTTTATGAATGTTCTTTTGGCAATCACATTGTGAGGGTGGTAGGTTAGTAGGAGTTTTGCTGGATCTTCATTTTTGTTTAAGACAAAGTTTGAAAGCATCATTCCGTGTGATAGTGCTGATACGATTGAGTGCAGAGATATGAGTAGTTTCAGGGTAACAGCTGGAGCGGAAGAAGTCTATCATTTCATCAGCCCTATCTTAAAGGTCTGTATCGAATTGGTCGAGGCAATGTAGTCTGAAGATTTGGGACAAAGGTTCAGAGTCTTTGCATGATTTTGGATGGGAGAATGAGTACAATGAGTACTATGGCTATCTGTGGGTTACCGGAAATTACTTTGAAAGAAATTTCGTAGACGGAAAATATCGACGGAAGTTTCGTAGAACGGAGATTTGATCGAAATTTATTTTCACTATACTATATAGTAAAACAAAATAATGCCCTTAAAAAGAAATTTGGCGCAAAATTTGATGTATTCCCATGGCAATGCCCTAATTTGGTCAAAGAAATGACCATTGAATTCAAAGTAGTTAAGGACGAGTACCAGTTCAGCCAATTTGTGTCCGTTCCTTGAAAAAATCTGTTTAAGGAGCAGACATCAATTAAAAACAATTAGTGTTTTGTATCAGGAATAATGTTTAAGGAATTAAATGTTTTCAAATCGTTGTTGGTGTCTTTAATGTAAGTGGGTAAAGAGGTATCAAAAGGCTGAAAGATCCCATCCAGAAAGACTGAAATGTGTTCAGTATGCTCTCTCTACCATAAAAGTGGTACTGTAGTTTCAAAGAGCAAAAATAGTGATGAAAGTCAGAAAGTAATTAATAATGGTCAATGGATGACTTGAGAGGAATAAATATTAGACTCTTAGAAAGGAGAGACCTCTCACTATCAGACTGAGGGAGATCTGGAGGTATACAAAGGAATACATTTTTACCAAGATCTGGTAAAAACTGTATATATTTTCTGTATTATATTTTAAAAGCAATAACTAAGATAAAAATAACTTTAAAAAAAAATGTAATCTTTTCCTACCTGGTAATAAGTTGATTTCTGATTCTGCTTGCAAGATCTGGTCAGCTATTTTCTGGGCTGTGGGAAGAACATCTGAATGGTGTTCTGTAATGAGGTACTGAGCGAATTTCTGCAACTGTTCTCTGGACATTTGAAGCAGGGTCTCTGATTTAAAACAACAAAAATGATTATTATTGTGATTAAAATATATCATGCAAAATTTTAATGTCAACGTATTTTACAAAGGAAAACAAAAAGAAAAGAAACAATGTTATTATCCATTTCCAGATATAATCCAGTACACATAACAGCCCAGTCATAGTTTATTTATATTGTAACTTACAGTTACCTGATATTGGAACTCTGAGTTGGACCATTTTTGCTTTCCGTATACGATATAAAGACAATGCAACAACATGCTGACACCAGAATATATCTTTGTTGCCACAACCACATTGTACAGAGGTAATTTTACACCTGCAAGGAAATTGACAAAGACACTGAGGTTGTTATCTTTTTGTAACTAAAGGTGTAAAAGCAAGGTTTTATGAGGAAATGTAGCAGAAACATATTATTATAATGATAAATCTTAACTACATAAAGATCATATGACATATTATTTTGTCAAAAGTGGGAGGTAAAATATTTATAATTAGAGTCTTTAATAAACTCACCTATCAAAACTGATAGAAACTTTAAAAACCTTTTCAGGCTGTGTAAGGAGTGGATTACTGGGTTCAGTCACAGAGCCACTCAGATGAAATCCTAAGTCACAAATTAAGGTATTGATATTTTAAATTGGATATGTTTTAATGTAACATCAAAACAAAACAAAGGTAAAAAGCACACCAGAAAATAGTATGTGAAAAAATAAACAAAGAATTAATACTCTATTATAAAAACAGATTAGTTGATTAGTATGTGAATCAATAAAGACATTTTATAAATATTTATCGCTAAGTAATCATGACATGAAAAAAAGGATAAAACTACAGGCAAAGTGATATTGCAACTCGCTTCTTTCAGGTTCACCAAAATACTTCTTAGAAAAATTCCAAAACTCAGCTGCTTGGCTAGTTCTAAAGGCAAAAAAAAATGTGATCACGTCACATCACTACTTTATTCACTTCATTGGCTCCCTGTACCAGCACAGATTCTACAAACTCTCTGTTCTCTGCCACAACTTTTTCTCGCATTCCCACCCTTCCTATCTAACCGAACTTCTTCCTATCTATTCACCCCTTCAACAGCTTTGCTCCTCCGTAGACGCGCATTTTCTTTTTATCTCCAAGACTCGCACAAAAACATATGGTGAACGATCTTTCTCATTCTGTGCCCCCAAACAATGGAATTCTCTTCCATTACACATTCGCAATATACCGACCATCACAGCCTTCAAAACACATCTCTTTAAACTCTACTATCCTGACTGATCCCCCCCCCGACCGATAAACGATGCTGCTGGGTGCTTAATTTTTAAAGTTGATTATGTTTGTTAAATTTTATGTACAGCGTGGTGAGCCCAGCTCTAGGCTGTAAAACCACTCATAATAATAAGAAGAAGTCAAAGTTCACATCTTTTATTAAAAATAGAGTTTCAAAGTGGTGATCCTCTGCTTTTTTAAATTTCAAACATAAATAATAATAATACGGTTTTCATCAATAAATAAGTGACTATTGCTTCAAGGAGATGTGTGTTCTATCCTTACATTTGCAGACTGTCTAACATTTATTTCAATGCAAAATTTAACTTTGGTTTTAGCCTTTAGACTTAATCCCAGGAACCTATTAAGGCAATGAAAGATAAACACTAAGGTTCCACTGTATTAGAGGCCGACCGAATTTCGGCTTCGGCGTCGAAAGTGGCCATTTTATCACTTTCTGCCAAGTTTCGGTTTTGGCCGAAACTGAAAAGTTAACTTTCGGCTTAATTTCGGTTTCAGCCGAAAGACAAAAGTTAACTTTCTTTTTTTTAAGAACAAACTAAGTGATCTTTATGAAAAAACTAAGCGATCTTCAACAACAATTTAAGCGATCTTTAAGAACAAACTAAACGATTCTTAATAACAAACTTAAAGATCTATAGAAACAAACTAAATGATCTTTAAGAACAAACTGAATGATCTTTAAGAACAACTAAGCGATATTTAAGAACAAAATAAATGATCTTTAAGAACAAACTAAGCAATCTTTATGAACAAACTAAGTGATCTTTATGAACAAACTAAACGTTCTTTTAATAACACAAATTGAGTAATCTTTATGAACAAACTACACGATCTTTAAATAACACAATCTAAGCGATCTTTATGAACAAACGTAGCAATCTTAAAAAAAATAAATAAAAGATTTTTAACAACAAACTAAGCAATCTCTATGAACAGACTAACCGATCTTTAAGAAAAAATAAGCGATCATTTACAAAAACTGAATGATCTTTAACAACAAACCAGGTGATCTTTATGAACAAACTAACGATCTTTAACAACAAAGCGATCTTAAAGATTAAACTAACCGATCTTTTAGAAAAAACTAAGCGATCTCTATGAACAGACTAACCGATCTTTAAGAACAAACTAACCGATCATTAACAACAAACTAAACGATCTTTAACAACAAACCAGGCGATCTTTATGAACAAACAAACCAATCTTTAAGAAAAAATGAAGCGATCATTAACAAAAAACGGAACGATCTTTAACAACAAACTAAGCAATCTTTAACAACAATCTAAATGATGTTTAACAACAAACTAAGTGATCTTTAAGAACAAATTAAGTGATCTTTAAGATTAAATTGGTGATCTTTTAGAACAAACTAAGCGATCTTTAAGATTAAATTGGCGATCTTTTAGAACAAATTAAGCGATCTTTATGAATAAACTCATCGATCTTTAAGAACAAACTAACCGATCATTAACAATAAACTAAACGATCTTTAAGAGCAAACTAAATGATCTTTAAGAACGAATGGCTCGCAGGCCACGAGTTTGAGACCCCTATATTAGATTCTTATTTATTAACATTTACGATCATCTCATTTTTTATGAAAAGAATGGAAATATGTATACTTTCCCACGTCATTTTCAATGTATGCAGAATGTATGTGGGAACGAATTTCAAAATATCTAAATATTTCATTTTCGGTTTCGGCCGAAAGTCCTTTTTAACTTTCGTCCCTTTTTCGGTTTCGGCCGAAAGTCATTTTAAACTTTCAGCCTATTTTCGGCTTCGGCCGAAATCAGAAAATCACTTTCGGTCGGTCTCTACACTGTATTCAAATAACCAAAGAAATTAAGTTATTTTTTATCCACTGCCATAAGACTAGTTACTAAACTACTCAATACAAACAAGGAGAGACACTTTAAAAGGTTTTAGGAACCAAACCCAAGCTTAACGAAAATATAATTACATTTGTTTAAATAAGATATTATCAGAAGTATACTTTAGCTCTTTTTGGCCAAAGGAATATTAAAAAGAGTCGGCGCCGGCACTGTTCTTTACCCGTCCATGTACTTCGTGCAAACAGTTGTAGGGTTCTACGTAAATTGATATCAAACTTAAGTAAAATGTTCAATAACACTTAAACACTGAGTAGAAAAGTAGTTTCACTTTACACATTCACATGTGTTACAGTTACATAGTTAATAAGTTAAGGCTGTAGCAAGCAAAAAGCTTTATGGTTTGATTTTAATGTTCAGAAACCAATGACGCCAATGAAGTTTTTTTACTTTGTAAATCCTTGTTCAGTCAGTTCAGATTTGTAGATTATTTAGACAAGGATAATTTTTGTACAATTTATCCTTTGACAGTTTCTGCCATTTTAAAATATAAATATATAATTTGATTAATTTGAAACAAGAACTTCATTTGTAAGACAAAGCATAATTTGGTCTAAAAATGAAGTATCATATAAGTTGGAAAAGGGGAAACATTTAGAATTTTAACAGTCTGAATTTTGAATCTTGTTTTAACTATAATTTTAAGAGTGTGGTAAGTGTAAGCAATTTAAGTCTTACACCTATTACTATTACTATTAACTTTGGCTCTTTCACTTTCCATTTCCTCTTTGAAATTAAATTAGTTGTTTTCCAGCCACAATTGTGATAGCCTAACAAACAATGCTCTAAGACTAATCATTATCTGAGTAGGGCACTAGGAGTAATCAATAATGTCGGTGACAATGATCTCATGAAGACTCATGGCCATGGACTGGTTCCCATTTTTATTAGTTACTTGCCAATTATTATCAGGAAATGTGGGTCATATTGTCATATTTAAAGTTAAAGGCAAAAAAACCAAATAAATCAATAATAAGTATCAATCTTGGAGCTATTGTGTATGTCTTAAATTATTGAGCTTACACACAAAGAGGTTACATTGACATTGGAGTCATATGGGTTTCACATTGATTAACAAAATGAAGCGACGACGTCATTATTTATTTAGATTACAATCCTCAGAAGTGACTTTATCAATAGGTTAAAACTTTACTGAAAAACATTAAGCCTACCTATCTGAAGTACATTTGCAACTGCACCATTTTCGAGAAGCCGAACACCTTGGTGGAATGGAAGCTTTTGATTTTCGGAATGTTCTTTAGCACAGTTTGCATAGGATGAATACATGTAAATATCCCTTTCATTGCGAGGAAACGACCAGTACACAATTTTGCTTTGGACAGGCTCCGGTATTCGATCATATTGCTGCTCTATCCTCTGGAAAGGAATTTTTTCAGCCACAATCTTTGCAGTGATATCTAGGAGACTGTCAACTTGTTTTAACTGTTTACGATTTGGTGCTCCAGTTCCACTCTCAAGTCTAAAACTATGAGTCCTAGATGGGCAGTGTCTCTTTGCAGCCGCCATGAGAATCCATCTGATACTTTCCACTACCCAGGAGATTTCCTTAACATGCGCAGTGCACACGGTGCTTAAATTAAAATATTGTTCCCCGCATGCGCAGAAGTGTAGTTCATTAAAAATACACGTTCAAACCCTTAGGAATTCCCGCATGGGAACTCCTAGGAAAAATGAATGAACGGGTTACAGGGCCAGACATCTGTATAATATAACTGTTTTCATTTATCTTATTTTTATAAGTGTGTTATGCGAATGTCAACATTTCAGCAACCTTTGCTAGCAGTAGCCACGTTTCTATTTTAAGAAAAAACTTGACATTTAAATTGTAATGTTGCCAGAGATAACAATTTTTTTTTATCCGAGACAGTGACAATGATAACAATTTTTAAATAAGATTCGTGTCGATACTTATTAGATTTTTATAAATTAATATAAATAATTTGAAAAGCAATACTAATTAACATTCGTTAATAGTTAAATATGATTTTAATTGATTACTATATTATTAGGTTTTTAAGAGAAGAGAGTAATGCGTAGGAATGGGTGCGCCCTTCCTTTGTCCTACATACTTAAAAGAGACAACTAAACTCAATTAACTTAAAACTTAAACTGATGAAAAAATAGACATGACTTGAATACCAAAATAAAAAAAAAATTAAAAAAAAAAAAATGCGATTATTACTGTGGATTTGTCAAGGACGCGTAGAACTTAGAACATTTCATTATTTTTGTCATTAAATATGTGTAAAGCACAGGAAACGCTACCCGCTACAGTTCTAGATGCCCGAATAAAGTCATATAATATGAAGTTAAACCAATACATAATTTGTTTAGAGACTCCTTAACTATTGTTAAGATTTCAAGCCAAAGAGAGACAAGAGGAGGTACTAGAAATCGCTTTAAATGAAGTCGGGGGTGGGGGGGGGGGGTAAATTGAAAAAAAAAAAAGTTTTATAATTATTATAACAGTAGAGGTGCAAAGGTCAGTATTTGCGGCGCTTAAGCTTCTTTTATGTTTTTATTTTTAAGCCAAAGAGAGACAAGAGGAGGTACTAGAAATCGCTTTAAATGAAGTCGGGGGTGGGGGGGGGGGTAAATTGAAAAAAAAAAAAGTTTTATAATTATTATAACAGTAGAGGTGCAAAGGTCAGTATTTGCGGCGCTTAAGCTTCTTTTATGTTTTTATTTTGAGGAATTTAATGTCTTAGTTTTAAATATTAGTTATAGATCTAATGACCTCATGTAATAATAAATGAAAATAATATGAAAATACGAGTGGTTCACTGGCCTACATAAATGTTCCGACTCCGAGGATCTTTCTTCAGAATTTTTTTGAAATACGAGTCAATACCACTCGTGAAAAAAACTCAGATTTGAAACGTTGTTTATAGTTTTGTCCTCTTATTTTGACCTGATTTCCTTTCTAAAACATTGAATATGCCTTTGATTTGTATTCCCATCTACTCACTGCTGCACAAGCCAATGGAATTTGTTCTTAGGTATGAATGAAATTTAGAACATGATATGTCAATGTTTAAACCGCTGATGACTTGGTAGTTCGCAATAAATGAAGTTTGAAAGTAATAAGGGCTGGGGCGAGTGAAGGCTAGATTTGAGATAAATTAAAAAATGCATGAAAAAAAAAAGTCTCATCA
The DNA here is from genome assembly GCA_964033795.1 of Lymnaea stagnalis. NCBI lineage: Eukaryota > Metazoa > Mollusca > Gastropoda > Lymnaeidae > Lymnaea > Lymnaea stagnalis. The sequence continues at coordinate 362,919 of CAXITT010000710.1, read as the reverse complement.
CGTGAATATTAATAAAACATAATAAATAACATAAACAAGAAACAAACTTCTTCAGTTAAGCTCCGTTATCTATTTAGAGACAAGCTTCATATCGATCTAGTTAAGAGTGGACCCATGCGACCAAGTTGTTTGGGGTTACTCCCCTTTCTCTGGAATTGCTGGAGAAATAGAACGTTATTGACAAATGTGGCCTCGGATATTTAATAAGGGGCCCAAAGCTGCTCTGTGAACAAAAAAATAAATAGAATTTTCAGCTTTGAGTGCAGGGAGCACGAACCTGTAAAGTGACAGGGGCTTTAAACAATCACGCGACGCCTCTGCCGATATATATATATATATATAGGGCCTATATGCAGTAGCTAATGTTGGTGTCACCCGGTGCGGTCAACTCATGGTGTCACCCCCTCCCACTTGCCACTAAAACGTTTAATTCAACGCAAAAATTATTGTAAAATATACATTATTTCACATTCCCATTAAAACACTTGACACTTCCAATAAAACAAATGTTCTTTTGCATTAAAACACTTGACACTTCCAATAAAACAAATGTTCTTTTGCATTAAAACACTTGACACTTCCAATAAAACAAATGTTCTTTTGCAGTAAAACAGATTGACTTCTTTTCAAGTCCTCCGCTACTGGTTTGGCCAAATTTGAACAATGTCGCCTAGAATGGCGTGGAAGACATTCAGACCATTTGCTTTAACGTTAACACGTCGACGCCAAATGAACCAACACATATAGCCTAAGAATCGAGCATATGTCTGTGTGTGCCATTGTTTCTCTCTTTTGCCAAATTTCCACTTTTGTTCGATGCGTTGAGTATTGGCATTCCGTTAACTTTGTGGCTGCTAGCACAGCGTCTGACAGCATGTATAATACCGTGTTGTTGTAGAAACAAGATACAACTGACTTCATTGTGAACTAATGCAGAAATTGTCCAAGAATTCATTGTGTCTACAGAAGCAGTTGTATTTATTAAACCGGATATAACTGCATAGACAGAATAGCAGTGATGATAATTTTGCGGTGAATTAAAATTGAAGTACCCGGTCAACTCATGGTGTCAACCCCCCCCCCCCCCCACCCCCATGATGTATTTCTCCTTGTTGAAATAAGTCCACAGCATAAAAATGATAAGAACAAAAGCACATAACTTGAAGGTCAGGGAGTAAATGTATTTAAAAACTGTAACAACGTTAAGTTATAGTTATTTCTACATTAAATTTAATTTATTTAAAATGTTCCTTTCCTGGTCTTCAAAGCTGCAAACCTGTCAATCATTTGATCAAAATCAATACCCTTCACCCTATCACTTTCAATTGATAGCAGAGCCAGAACAGAAAGCCTTGACTGTGCCATGGTGGATCGTAAATAGTTCTTGATAAGCCTTAGTTTTGAAAAGCTCCGATCACATGAGGCCAAAGACACACAGATCGTAAGAATCAATTGAAGGCTTATTGTGAGTATTGGAAAAGATTCAAGGAAGTCCCATTCAGCTATGAATTTCAAAACATCAAATACTGACCAGACCATGACATTGTGAAATTCAATATCAGCTGCCTTTAGGTGTCTTCTAAGCCTTGGTATTTCTTTTAAAAGTTCATCTTCATAGAAAGAGGTTAATTTTGGAACAGACACCAATAACTCTTCTTCATTTGCTGATAGTAGGCTCTTGGGGTGAACAGCCTCAAACATATCTGCCATTTCCTTGATCGCTTAATCTGGAGTTCAGAATTAAAGCGATCAATACACTTCAGCATCACCCTACTGTTTTTTTCTCGCAGTGAAAGTTCAGCATCTATTAATTGTTCTCCCATTCTCTTCTTATATCTCAATATTCTCTCTACCGAAATTCCATAATGGTCTGATTTTAAAGTCACCAAGTGACAGCGCTTCTCGTGCAGAAACAATCTTAAGGCCTCTAGGTTTGTGCACCACTCTCTAGGTTTGTGCACCACTTTGTCTAGAGTAAAGCCTTTGGTATGCAGATACTGCTGTTTAAGATAAACTTCCTCAAGTAGATCAGCCCAAAGGTAAAGGTGGCAGATAAACGTGAAATCACAACATGTAAAAGACCTTGTGCTGTACCTCTTGTATCCAAATTTTGAAGAGCATTACACATAGCTTCAATCACCGCCACACATTCTTCAAACTCACCTTTCAATGTTTTAACAGCAGCATGATGAGCACCCCAAACGCGTTGTTGAGTCTTTTCACCGATATTCCAGTGTGTTCAATTAGAACATTCCATCGATGAGTTGATGCAGCAAAGAAGGAAAATATTTTTTTAAGAGTACCAAAAAATGTAATATATGAAGCATTTTCGTCAAAAGAGTGTTGACCACACAAGTTAAGCGAATGGCTCACACAAAAATTAAAAATCGCTTTCTTATTATTTCTTTTCAGATAGGCTTGACCAAATCCATGGATTGTGAGATTCGTAAGAATTTCAGAACTGATGCCATCAGCTTTCTCCCCTCTTAACGCGATAAATACAAGAAAGACTTCTCTCTCTTCAACTTTCCCATTGTGGATTTTCACATATCTGATCACTTCAGACATCTGGTCAGTGTGTGATATATCAGGTGTACTGTCGAACATAATTACAAAATACCTCGCAGCCTTTCATATCCATGATAAGAATCTCCTTCACATGATTTTCAAGGACATTTCTAAATTCATTTTTGGGTTTCTGGTGAAAGGTAAGATACGGATGTTTTTACTGTAGACGTCCTCCTCTTTCGTCTCATTCGGTGCTCTTTTAGCACTGGGTCTTATTGAGATAGCATCTCAACCAATTCAAGAAAGTTTCTTTTATTCAGTGAAGATTTATCTTCCTTGTGGCCCCGAAATGCCAAATGTTGCTTTGCAAGAAACAATGTAATATCTAGCAACATGTGCACGATATTCCTACACTTTTTTTTTCTCCCTGTCCATCACAGCAATACTTTCGGCATCAATTGTATTGTGTATCCTAAGTCCTGCTGCCAATACTTTCCACTTTTTAAGCCAACATATGTGCTCTTCCGATGCATCATGATTTTTTTTTTAATTTTGGGTGCAGATTCCACCATTTATCAAAGCCAGTAACAAATCTGAATGTTGTTTCTGAAAAATTAACAGTGAACAATCTGCAGAAAAAAACAATGCAATGTCTGACTGATGAGTGAATAAGCCATCCACGACCACAGAATTTTCTCGCCATTTGGCATCATCTTTTAGAACCATTGTTTTGTCAGTTGACAGCACACCTCCTTTATATTTCGCATCTAGTCTTGTCACCACGCTGAATGATCCGTCCTTGTTCTGAAACGACGTACCCCATATTTTTATAATTTCAGGCCGAAAATGATCTGGAACTGGTACATCACAGACAGAAACATCTGATCAATGGGCACGTTTTTGTCTTTAACCGCATTACATTTACAGTATCTTGGTTTAAATCAAAATTATCAGAATTCATTTCCAAACCATCCATGTCTTTTACTTGTATGATCATGTCAATCTTTTTCATTTTCTCTACTATTTTCTGTATATAGCGCGTGCTGCTGGTATCGGAGGAATCAGTATCAATGGTAGGCTTATGAACATCTTTTGGTGAACCCTGGTCATCATTGGTTTTTTTTTTTTTTTTTTAAATATCGAAGGATATAACCTGTTTGTGTTTTTAGTAAAGTCGCGTATGTTTTTTTTTTCGCGTGCTGCTGGTATCGGAGGAATCAGTATCAATGGTAGGCTTATGAACATCTTTTGGTGAACCCTGGTCATCATTGGTTTTTTTTTTTTTTTTTTGAAATATCGAAGGATATAACCTGTTAGTGATTTTAGTAAAGTCGCGTATGTTCTTTTTTGCACTTCGCTGCTGGCAGCCACTTGGCCGTTTAGATTTGTTTACTCGGTGTGGCACGATATGATAATCTTGAACAATAAAATGCTTTAATTTTTTCATGTTCAAGAAACAAACAAAATAATTACTTACGACAGTTAAAAAAACAACAGTAAGATTACTATCCAAAATACAACACAGAAGGGTGGCAGGTAAAACCCAGCGGGATATTCCTACACTTTTTTCCTAAAAATAAATTTTTTTTGAAGCGGGCGTAATGAGTTCACTCGTCAATTGTAGACCATGCTCTTTGTGTTTAGAATTTTAAGATATTCACTTTAATGTTGAAAATAAATTTTTGGAGGATATCTTAGGAACTTATTGCAGTAATTCAAAAGCCACTGTTGAACAGCTGAATGGGACGCTCTTGGGGTGGCACCACTGGTCACAGACAGCGTCCAGTGAGCCTTGACGTTCACGGCTTTACTCTCAGAGACAAAGGTGTTGGAGATTCATAGTGTAGAAATTATGTTGAAGCTTTGGTTCTGTGCTTGAAGGAATCGTGGCTAGTGTTATATTTATAAAAGAACGACACGAATTTAAGTGCAGTCTGTAGATGGTTCATGTGTGTAAGTGTAATCTGTAGGTGGTTCACGCTTGTAAGTGTAATCTGTAGGTGGTTCACGCTTGTAAATGTAATCTGTAGGTGGTTCATGCGTGTAAGTGCAGTCTGTAGATGGTTCACGTGTGTAAGCGTACTCTGTAGATTGTTCATGCGTGTAAGTGTAATCTGTAGGTGGTTCACGCTTGTAAGTGTAATCTGTAGATTGTTCATGCGTGTAAGTGCAATCTGTAGGTGGTTCACGCGTGTAAGTGTAATCTGTAGATTGTTCATGCGTGTAAGTGCAGTCTGTAGATGGTTCACGTGTGTAAGCGTACTCTGTAGATTGTTCATGCGTGTAAGTGTAATCTGTAGGTGGTTCACGCTTGTAAGTGTAATCTGTAGATTGTTCATGCGTGTAAGTG
>CAXITT010000710.1:335252-347365 GCA_964033795.1 Lymnaea stagnalis | reverse complement strand
AACTCATATTGAGAGGAGCATACAACAGTAATACAAGACAGTTGGGAGAACTCATATTGAGAGGAGCATACAACAGTAATACAAGACAGTTGGGAGAACTCATATTGAGACGAGCATACAACAGTAATACAAGACAGTAGGGAGAACTCATATTGAGAGGAGCATACAACAGTAATACAAGACAGTTGGGAGAACTCATATTGAGAGGAGCATACAACAGTAATACAAGACAGTTGGGACAACTCATATTGATGGGAGCATACAACAGTAATACAAGACAGTTGGGACAACTCATATTGAGAGGAGCATACAACAGTAATACAAGACAGTTGGGACAACTCATATTGATGGGAGCATACAACAGTAATACAAGACAGTTGGGAAAACTCTTTTTATGGGACCTTTCAGCAGTAATACAAGACAGTTGGGACAACTCATATTGAGAGGAGCATACAACAGTAATACAAGACAGTTGGGGCAACTCATATTGAGAGGAGCATACAACAGTAATACAAGACAGTAGGGAGAACTCATATTGAGAGGAGCATACAACAGTAATACAAGACAGTTGGGAGAACTCATATTGAGAGGAGCATACAACAGTAATACAAGACAGTTGGGACAACTCATATTGATGGGAGCATACAACAGTAATACAAGACAGTTGGGACAACTCATATTGAGAGGAGCATACAACAGTAATACAAGACAGTTGGGACAACTCATATTGATGGGAGCATACAACAGTAATACAAGACAGTTGGGAAAACTCTTTTTATGGGACCTTTCAGCAGTAATACAAGACAGTTGGGACAACTCATATTGAGAGGAGCATACAACAGTAATACAAGACAGTTGGGGCAACTCATATTGAGAGGAGCATACAACAGTAATACAAGACGGTTGGGAGAACTCATACTGATGGGAGCATACAACAGTAATACAAGACGGTTGGGAGAACTCATACTGATGGGAGCATACAACAGTAATACAAGACAGTTGGGAGAACTCATACTTTCATGACGAAATAATCTGTATCAAACGAAATGTGTCACAGAACAATTAACTGTGTCACATAAGAATTAACTGTGTCACATAACAAATGTGTCACATAACACTAACTTGCAGCAATGTTAACGTATCCATGTGTTCAACATTGTATTTGTCATGTCTTACCACATTATCATTGTATTTCATAGGCGCCTGCATGATTTTTTGAGTCATACTACTGTAACAACGCTTGACTTTTGGAGGACATTTATTTTAGACTTTTTAATACATTTTTGGAAAAGCGTGCTTTTTAAAAAGTACATTTTTATATTGCTTATTTTGTACTTTTTTTTTAGTCTTGGAAGATGTACAAAGTTTCCCCTCAATTGGAAATGAGGAAGTGGGTCAAAATTGAGATGTACAATTTGACCCGCAGACGTCCTTCAAGGGTCAGTGGAGGTCACCGTTGACCTACAGGTCCTGAAGAGCTGTGTTGTCGTTGGGGGTGGGGAACGTGTACGACGTTTCAGCTCGGGTGGAGATCAGGAAGTGGGTCAAACTGAGATGCAAGATTGGACACAGACAGACCGACAAAATCGCAAACTAACCAACCTGTCAAAATTTGTGGTTTAAGACGCACGGCCGAAATTGTAGTTGGAACGTTGGGCTTTACTTCCACGTGTCGTTGTGAAACATCTTACAATTCTCGATCTAAGCACCCAAAAAAAAAAGACACAAAATAAAACTAGGATACCTTACGATCTACTGTCTTTCTTACTTCAGTAACTTTGTTATTGTCGCACGATGGTTCGTCAGGATTGCAACCATCTGAATGCTCGAGAGAAGTCGGACAAAATCCGATTAACTTTATGAATTAAGGAGAGCAAATTCTAGCTTTATTTAAATGTTATATATATATATATAGATAGATATATATATAGATATTGTCTGTCACAGAAAAAGTACTTCACTTGTCTTTCTTACAGATCTGTCAAAGACAAAGTACTTCACTTGTCTTTCTTGCAGGTCTGTCAAAGACAAAGTACTTAACTTTCTTATCTTGCAGGTCTGTCAAAGACAAAGTACTTAACTTTCTTATCTTGCAGGTTTGTCATAGGCAAAGTACTTCACTTGTCTATTTTGCAGGTCTGTCGTAGGCAAAGTACTTTACTTGTCTTTCTTGCAGGTCTGTCATAGGCAAAGTACTTCACTTGTCTTTCTTGCAGGTCTGTCATAGGCAAAGTACTTCACTTGTCTTTCTTGCAGGTCTGTCAAAGACAAAGTACTTAACTTGTCTTTCTTGCAGGTCTGTCAAAGACAAAGTGCTTAACTTTGTTATCTTGAAGGTCTGTCGTAGACAAAGTACTTCACTTGTCTATTTTGCAGGTCTGTCGTAGGAAAAGTATTTCACTTGTCTTTCTTGCAGGTCTGTCATAGGCAAAGTACTTCACTTGTTTTTCTTGCAGGACTGTCATAGGCAAAGTACTTCACTTGTCTTTCTTGCTCAAGGATTTAGAAGTTTTAATTTTTCTGCCTCAGTTTGAATTGTATGCGATATATATGCCATAACCCCCCCCCCTTTTTTTTTCTCCCCCCCCTTTTTTTTTCCCCCCCCCCCCCCCCCACAAACTCTGATGCTTAGGAAACACGTTGACACCAATCACGCCTGTGGAAGAATATATAATCAAAACTGAACTTTGTTTAACTATGGCGTCTTTTATTCTTTTGCTTCAGCGCGAGGAAAAAATAAATTTCTCTTTTCACATTTCTGTAAATACCAAAATAGACGACAGAAATGTCCCGCCTGGGGCGAACCGCCCCCACCACGTATGGACGCTATTAGTTGTGTAGAAATAGACTGCCTTAGGGCAATCATCGGGTGATTTTTTAATGAAATCACGTAGATGCGGACATGTCCCATGTTTCTTTTTTAATAGTGTCCACGCCAGCGTGATTGAGATCACGTGCTTGTCAGAGTGACCATGTACGTGATAGTGTCCAAGCCAACTTGATAGTGTCCACACCAACGTGATTGAGATCATGTACTTGACAGAGTGACCATGTACGTGGTAGTGTCCACGCCAACGTTATAGAGTCCACGCCAACGTGATAGAGTCCACGCCAACGTGATAGAGTCCACGCCAACGTGATTAGAGTCCACGCCAACGTGATAGAGTCCACGCCAACGTGTTAGTAACCACGCCAACGTGATTGAAATCACGTACTTGACAGAGTGACGTGTACGTGATAGAGTCCACGCCAACGTGATAGAGTCCACGCCAACGTGTTAGTAACCACGCCAACGTGATTGAAATCACGTACTTGACAGAGTGACCGTGTACGTGATAGTGTCCACGCCAATGTTAATGAGATCACGCAGTTGCGTTGGTGCCCAGGTAAATGATGGTGATACTGTGTTCAAATGTCAACAACGGGGTGAATGGTCTGAGAGCGATTCCGAGAAGATGGCAATGGTCCACGCGTAGTATACCTTATTGTCAAAGCATGCAATCCTATTGACATTAGTGACAAAGTATGTAATCCTATTGACATTAGTGACAAAGTATGTGATCATATTGACATTAGTGACAAAGTATGTGATCATATTGACATTAGTGACAAAGTATGTGATCATATTGACATTAGTAACAAAGTATGTAATCATATTGACATTAGTGACAAAGTATGTGATCATATTGACATTAGTGACAAAGTATGTGATCATATTGACATTAGTGACAAAGTATGTAATCCTATTGACATTAGTGACAAAGTATGTGATCATATTGACATTAGTGACAAAGTATGTGATCATATTGACATTAGTGACAAAGTATGTAATCCTATTGACATTAGTGACAAAGTATGTGATCGTACTGTGATATTGATGTCTATAAAACCGCCCAGTCCAAATATTGCATTGAGAGCGTTGGATACTCCCAATACATTTCTAAACGCATTGCTCTGATGCAAGTAGATCACCTCAAGTAGACCGAACTAGCGACCACAAACACATGTACAAGCCCTTAAGTTAAACTGATATTTTTTTTGTACAAACACATGTAGAAGAACTGAAGCCAAACTGATACATTTTTTTTTCAATCACGTGTACATTTATATCCTAGAAACTAGACTGACCTTGACCCAAATATATTTCCTCTACAAAGCACCGTTACCGCAACGTTTCAATCTGAGACACGTCAGGTGTGCGTCTTTGTGTGCGTGTGTGTGTGCGTGCGTGTGTGCGTGCGTGCGTGCATGTGTGAGTGTGGGGGCAAAGGGGAGGGGTCTAAGTGTTTCACGCCGACAGATCAAGATAATCCTATGCCCTCGCGCAAAGATCAGAACCGCACTCTAAAAAAAAATTGTTAGACTTTCGGCTTGGGTCCGTCGGGTGAGCTGATCAGATCTTTAACGCTTTGAGTTACACCCCATAACGATGATACGACAACATGCATCAACCGAACTCATGTCACCATGGCATAAAGTGTTGTCGGGCATGGCGCACACAAGGTCGTGTCACCCTGACACCTAGACACCATGCAGATAGCCGCTATGGCGTGAGCTGATCGGGGGGGGGGGGGGTCTCGTTAACGGCTTGAAACATGTCCGCCGTTAAAACAAAAGGACAATGGTCTTAAATTGACAGCGATGACATTGTTTGTCTTGGTGTTGTCTTAGATTTGTCTTAGTGTTGTCTTGTGTTGTCTTAGTGTTGTCTTAGTGGTGTCTTGGTGTTGTCTTAGTGCTGTGTTAGTCAATTCACAGTGGACCTCAGTTGATCGATCGGGCCTTCAATAAACCAATAATCAATTAATATGATTTGCAGAGGTATACGCATGGAGCAGATTGATGCTAAATAAAAGTATCCCAAATTTAAATCTTTGAAGTCTTTGTATCGTGAAAATTCACGATATATTTCGCAATACTTTCAACACATTTCGAAATATATTCAAATCATTTCTCAGAATGTCATATCTATATATTCAATTTCATGACTTATACCGCAAACGATTCTGAGCCTTGTCCCGAAAACGTCAAAAGATCTATCCCAAACTGTCATTTCCAGAAGTATTCCCGAAAACGTCAAAAGATCTATCCCAAACTGTCATTTCGAGAGGTATTCCCGAAAACGCCAAAAGATCTATCCCAAACTGTCATTTCCAGAGGTATTCCCGAAAACGTCAAAAGATCTATCCCAAACTGTCATTTCGAGAGGTATTCCCGAAAACGCCGAAAGATATATCCCAAACTGTCATTTCGAGAGGTATTCCCGAAAACACCGAAAGATCTATCCCAAACTGTCATTTCTAGAGGTACTCCCGGAAACGTCAAAAGATCTATCCCAAACTGTCATTTCCAGAGGTGTTCCCGAAAACGTCGAAAAATGTATCCCGAACTGCCATCTCCCGAATTGAAATATATCAGGTGAAAACGCGCCTTGTTGTTCAATGAAGTCTCATTGCCAGCATATTTTTGGGGTTCGATTCCTCTGACCTTTCGTCTCCAAATTCTCGCAATCATTACAATATAAAAGGGCATCAATTAAAAAAAATTCCTATAAAGGTCACCCTAAAAAAAATAATAATTTCGTTTGCTTTTAAAGCTATGTTAAAACAATAATCTAAGGGTTGTTTTCACAGAGTCCCATAGCCCAGATGTACAGAGTCGCATTGCCCAGATATATAGAGTCCCATTATCATCATGTACAGAGTTCCATTGTCCAGATGTACAGAGTCTCTTTGCTCAGATGTATAGTGTCCCATTGTCCAGATGTACAGAGTCTCTTTGCTCAGATGTATAGTGTCCCATTGTCCAGATGTATGGAGCACCATAGCTCAGATGTATAAGGTCACATTGTCCAGGTGTACGAAGTCCCCTTGCTCAGATGTATAGGGTCCCATCGTCCAGATGTGCAGAGTCCCATTGATTAGATGTGCACCTGTCAAAAACATCGGACGAGTTAATTCCATTGATATTTTCTTCAATTGCCCTAGTTTTTCAACGACGATTGATCTCAACCCATGTCTACAGAAACTCCACCAACCCTAGTTTTCCCCAAAAAGTCAACTATAACCTCCGAATGTGTCAACGAGTCAAAATAAAATTCATTTATCTATCAACATGTCAACATTAGATGACGACTCTCTTAATCAAAGAACTCCAGGTTCCAACTCTATCAAATATGTCAATTATAAATTCCACACTCCTTCAATCTATCACCATATGAATCTTAGATTCCCCAATACCTAATCTATCTACATGTCAACCTTAGATTCCCCACTCCCTCAATCCATCAACATCATCAACCTGACTTTCCCCACGCCCTCAATCTATCAACATGTCAATCTTAGCTTCCCAACTCCCTCAATCTATCAACATGTCAACCTTAGATTCCTCACTCCCTCAATCTATCAACATGTCAACCTCAGATCCCCACACTCTCTCTTAATCTATCAACTCTAGGTTCCCCACTCTCTCAGCATTGTGTCAACTCTAAATTCACCCCCGTCCTCTCTCAACATCAATACTGCAATCGATAATGGGGCCTGCGGTATCGAACTCATGGGCAGCTTGACGCAGCAGTGCCCGTATCGATACCTCACGTGGATGCCTTCCGTCCCGCTGACCGAGCCGACTGTTGGCGTGTGTGACGGACAGTCCTTGAATGTGGTCATTACGCGAGACGTGTTTTGTGATCTTATTTCGAACGGTCAATACCGGACTTGTGTGGCGACGGATCAGGGATACGACTGTCGTAATTTCCCATCATGATTTTGTCAGATTTGTGAACGGATATTAGATCTTCAAAGTCGTCAAATCTTTGATCTCCGGCTAAATTAAGGAATGACCGATGAAATGTAGGTCAGACTTGTGACTTAAATAAAAAAAAGAGAGACCTATTCGTTTGGATCTATTTTAAATTTAAAAAAACAACAACAACATATCCTTTTACAGTCATCTGATAACATACAAGTCTCCGGGGTCTATAAATAGACCAATTTTTCTGTGGGAAAGGAACGCCTGTCATTTGGGATCTGCTCTCGAGGTAAAGTATTTTAAGCCCATTCATAAACTCTATTTTTGGCTACGGCAAAATTAAGATACGGCTTCAGCCGTCACAGTATCCTAGTCGAGATCGTGATTCGAGCTTCATTATCTGAACAATCTCTGATCAAAAAGAAATACTATCTGTCGATTGAGTTATGATGACATTCATTAAGCGACGTCTTTTCTCTGATGCTTGGAGACTTCTTCTACGTCGTGATGTATTTTCTCTGATGCTTGGAGACGTCTCTTCTACGTCGTGATGTATTTTCTCTGATGCTTGGACACTTCCCTACTACGTCGTGATGTACTTTCTCTGAAGCTTGGAGACTTCTCTTTTACATCGTGATGTATTTTCTCTCGAACTTGGAGACTTCTCGTCTATGTCGTGATGACTAAATTTCGATACTTTCATAATCATGTATTTTGGCAAAAGTAATTATGTTTTGTTAAACTAAAAAATGGGAGTACGACAACCACTTATTGACAGCTCATTTAACGAATATTTTCATGGACTGAAGTCTACAACGATAAACTAAAGCAGCTTTTCTATCGCACCCTTTCAATAACTGGTCGTTTGAAAGCAATGCTAAAAGTTGATTTTTTAAAATCGAAATAAGTTTACAATTTTGTCATTTATTAGTAGATTTAATTTAGATTTATAACATTTCACTAGTAACAGAATTAGGAGGGAGTTTTTACACAATTTTTTTTGGGGTGGGGGTTGTTTGAAAAAAGGGGGGGGGGAGAAAAACACGGACGCCACTATTCTTCCCCCCCCCCCCCAGGAAAACACTTGATTCTGAAAAGTCCAACTACTTTCTGTTATTGAATGGACCAATAGAATCACACCGATCCTGATTTTGTTGCTTCTTATAGCAGGGTTCCCTAATGACTCATGTAGAGGGCTGAACTTGATTCACAAAAAAAACTTGACTCACAAAAAACTTGACTCACAAAAAACTTGACTCACAAAAAACTTGACTCACAAAAAACTTGACTAATAAAAAAAATTGACTCACAAAAAACTTGACTCACAAAAACCTTGACTCACAAAAACCTTGACTCACAAAAAGACAATGGTACAAGATGGAACGGGGGGGGGGGGGGGTTGCGTGAGAGGGAAGACGGAGAAAAGTACTAGATTAGAAGGTGTGGAGGATGACAAAATGAAAGTAAACAGAAAGGGGGTGGAGAGATTAAGAGGAGTTACAAATGAAAAGAGAAAAAAAAGGATATATGAATAGACAGGGTGACAAAATGTCAAAGGGAAAAGTTTGCAAGATTAAAAGTGTGGGCAAAATGACAAGGGAAAAGTTTGCAAGATTAGATGGGGTGACAAAATGTCAAGGGAAAAGTTTTCAAGATTAGATGGGGTGACAAAATGTCAAAGGAAAAGTTTGCAAGATTATATGGGGTGAAAAAATGTCAAGGGAAAAGTTTTCAAGATTAGATGGGGTGACAAAATGACAAGGGAAAAGTTCGCAAGATTAAATGGGGTGACAAAATGACAAGGGAAAAGTTTTCAAGATTAGATGGGGTGACAAAATGACAAGGGAAAAGTTCGCAAGATTAAATGGGGTGACAAAATGACAAGGGAAAAGTTTTCAAGATTAAATGGGGTGACAAAATGACAAGGGAAAAGTTTTCAAGATTAGATGGGTGACAAAATGGCAATGGTCTTAAACTAAAGATGTTTTTAATGTATACAATTCTTGTTGAAAAGAAAATAATCATACATGAATAACATATCACTCCCCCACCCCATTCGTGCTTAAAGGATGCGCCACTGCCCTTATTGTATAATGACAAATCCGCTTTGAGATGAGGGTAATTTATAAGACTCGTTACTGTAACTAGGGACAGATCTACTGTGTCATATTCTGCTAAGCACCACTTACTCCAACAAGCCTAACATTACACTTGGCTCTTGTTAACCGCTACCACGTTTCGCCTCAGTGGCATGCGCGAAACAAGAAGAGTTCCACCAGTAAAAAAAACAAAAACAACAACAACAAAATAATTCCCGGAAGCTAATGTCGTCGGTGATCTCGCGACCTGTCACTTGCTTGCAAAGGGAGGTGATCGCGCTAACGTCATAGCCAAGAGTGGTATCCCTTTACATCTGGAGGGACTAAGAATCCAGGGTGGAAAAAAAAATCGCCTCTTCAAGCGATGGCGCGGCTTGATGAAGCGATAACAGTGTTTCTAATTTAAAGAGTCTTAGCAGCTTAGCAGACCTATTTATTCACCAATGTCAGTGGCGTATCTAGGGATGATGCCGAACGGAACTGGCCATGCTTTTCACAGTCCCCTTTTCAAGGAAAAACTCATGTTGGCCAAAAAATCACCCCCTCCTCTTTTATTCCCAATGCTAATGAAAAATTGCTGGTGAAATTTCAGATCTTGCCATCGTCAACATAAAATTTTGGATGCTTCATCCCACCCCCTTTATCACAAATACCTAAGATTAGCTCAACCAGGCCGAATTCTTTCTCCGAAAGATAAAGAAATTCTCTAGTTCCCAGGTCTGTACGAATTTACCAGCGTGCTCCCTCTGCTACCACCAAATCGAAATGATCACTAAAGTAGTTGTTTATTGATGGCTATGGCCGATTTCAACATTTCAACGCTAGAGAAATACTTCAGATGTCTTGATCGTATTGTAAAATGTTGTTGTAACACATCTACTCTGACATGGCGTGGGATCTTATTTCTTATGCTGTGGGTTATGTCAGTAGTATGGTTACTTATGCTAATACTTCAGGATGCCGACTAAGACTTCTTCATTCTTCCACTTATTATCCAGGCACGCAAAGAAGAATACTCAATTCTGGTTAAAACTTACAGTACTTTATTGAATCACACTTGACACTGATAATAATAATAATCCTTGCATGAATGTACTAATTTCACATGTATATATTATAGTATTCCATCATTCAGAAAGACACGTCCTCACACTACTATAACTCAGCTCAACTGTCTCGTAACTCAGCTCTAACTCTACTGTTCTCTACTGCTCTGCGCTCAGCCCTGACTATATCAGTCAACTCATACTTTATTACTAGCAAAGCGTGGAAAACAACCGCTCTGACAAAAACATAATTTTACTCTCCAAAAACGTGGAGCTCACATTTGTTCTCAAAAATACAATCCATTGATTGTCTCTCCTCGTGGAAAAACCTGGTCAACACAATTCACTGTTCACTCACGCTACCTCTCTGTTTTCTTGTCTCTGTTTTCTTGTGAAAACATAGTCCGTTACAGTTGTCTTGGTTAAAAATATGTATTTATGGGTGTACTGAAAATGAAGATCTACAATCAGTGGCGTAGCTAGGTGTTGGTGTCACCCGGTGCGGTAAACTCATGGTGTCACTCCCTGAGATGGTGTCACCCGGTGCGGTCCACACCCCGCACCCCCCTTAGCTACGCCACTGTGTACAATGCAATAACAAAATCATTTCCATTGATTTGGATCAAATAAGAATCTCATCTTATCTTAACTTTGTGATGTCTCAAACTTGGCGCCCATACTTGAGTGTTGAACGAATAGATCTGACAGGCTTGTACAGTGATGTGACTCACTTGGCGCCTATACTTGAGTGTTGAACGACTAGATCTGACAGGCTTGTACAGTGATGTGACTCACTTGGCGCCTATACTTGAGTGTTGAACGACTAGATCTGACAGGCTTGTACAGTGATGTGACTCACTTGGCGCCTATACTTGAGTGTTGAACGACTAGATCTGACAGGCTTGTACAGTGATGTGACTCACTTGGCGCCTATACTTGAGTGTTGAACGACTAGATCTGACAGGCTTGTACAGTGATGTGACTCACTTGGCGCCTATACTTGAGTGTTGAACGACTAGATCTGACAGGCTTGTACAGTGATGTGGCTCACTTGGCGCCTATACTTGAGTGTTGAACGACTAGATCTGAAGGCTTGTACAGTGATGTGACTCACTAGGGGCGTACATTGTATTTCAAAAGATTTAACTTTAACTCCCCTCCCTCCCCAACCGAAAAGGGAAATCCACTGTGATAACCACTGTCACCTAGATGGGCAGCGACTATCCAAATTGGGCAGGGGCTAGCCTAATTGGGCAGGGGGTAGCCTAATTGGGCAGGGGCTATCCTTAATGACCAGGGGCAATTCCAAATTTGGCAGGGGCTAGCCTATTTGGGCAGGCGCTAGCTAAATGGGCAGGAGCAATCCCAAATGGACAGGGGCTATCCTAAATGGGCAGGGGATATCCCAAATGGGAAGGGGCTAGCCTAATTGGGCAGGAACTAGCCTAAATGGGCCGGGGCTATCCCAATTGGACAGGGGCTATCCCAAATGGGGATTGCATCCTAATTGGGCAGGGGCTATCCAAAATGGGCAGGGGCTATCCAATAATGGGCAGGGGCTAGCCTAATTAGGCAGGAGCTAGCCTAAATGGGCAGGGGCTATACCAATTGGGCAGGGGCTATCCAATAATGGGCAGGGGCTAGCCTAATTGGGCAGGAGCTAGCCTAAATGGGCAGGGGCTATACCAATTGGACAGGGGCTATCCCAAATGGGCAGAGCTGTCCTAATTGGGAAGGGGCTATCCTAATTGGGAAGGGGCTATCCTAAACGGGCAGGGGCTATCCCAAATGGGCAGGGGCTATCCCAAATGGGCAGGGGCTATCCTAATTGGGAAAGGGCTATCCTAATTGGGCAGGGGCTATCCTTAAGTATACAAATTATTTTTAGGACTGACGTGACGTCGTCCAAAGACTGGACATAAAAAAACCAACCACCTTTCCTTAAATGTCCTCAAACTCAAACGACAACAAATAATTCGCGGGAGTGATGGCTCTCATCAGACCACGGTCAAGAACCCATGTCGCTGAGTAGGGTCGAGAATCCGTGTTCAGGTGCTTTTGATACGTGAGTAGGGTGTCTGTGGTGAGAGTGAGAGATCTAAGTGTGGACCTCCGTCGTGGGAATTTTTATAAAAATACAGGACACATGAAAACAGGATGCACTAGCTTAGGTGTGTGTGTGTGTGTGTGGGGGGGGGGGGTGGTCTATTTCTTCTTT
>CAXITT010000710.1:311129-323504 GCA_964033795.1 Lymnaea stagnalis | reverse complement strand
GGCGACAACGACAGGCAACTGTACACCGTGACAAAGACAGACATCTAAAAACGGCGACAACGACAGGCAACTGTACACCGTGACAAAGACAGACATCTACAAACGGCGACAACGACAGGCAACTGTACACCGTGACAAAGACAGACATCTACAAACGGCGACAACGACAGGCAACTGTACACCGTGACAAAGACAGACATCTAAAAACGGCGACAACGACAGGCAACTGTACACCGTGACAAAGACAGACATCTACAAACGGCGACAACGACAGGCAACTGTACACCGTGACAAAGATAGATATCTGCACACTGCGATAAAGACAGACAACTGTACACGACAATAAAGACAGACATCTGCACACGGCGACAAAGACAGACAACTGCACACGGTGATAAAGATAGAAACCTGGACATGGTGACAAAGACAGACACTGGACACGACGACAAAGACAGATACCTGGACACGGCGACAAAGACAGACACCTGGACATGGCGTCAAAGACAGACACTGGACACGACGACAAAGACAGATACCTGGCCACGGCGACAAAGACAGACACCTGCACACCGTGACAAAGACAGACACCTTGACACGGCGACATAGATAGACACCTGTACACGGAGACAAAGACAGACACAGACACCTGAACACCACGACAAAGAAAGACATCTGCACACGGTGACAAAAACAGACACCTTTCGCTTGTGACAACGATCATCACACTGATCGATCATCTCGTCCCGTCCATTAACTCAAGCTGTTATCGCCCATTCTCTTCATTGTCTCGAGGTCTTGTTGAAAGGTATCAATTGTTTCAACCGACGGTCACAAGAGTTGCATCCACCCAGCTCTCTAACCAACGGTCACAAGAGTTGCATCAATCCAGCTCTCTAACCAACGGTCACAAGAGTTGCATCCACCCAGCTCTCTAACCAACGGTCACAAGAGTTGCATCCATCCAGCTCTCTAACCAACGGTCACAAGAGTTGCATCCTTCCAGCTCTCTAACCGACGGTCACAAGAGTTGCATCCATCCAGCTCTCTAACCGACGGTCACAAGAGTTGCATCCATCCAGCTCTCTAACCAACGGTCACAAGAGTTGCATCCTTCCAGCTCTCTAACCGACGGTCACAAGAGTTGCATCCATCCAGCTCTCTAACCGACGGTCACAAGAGTTGCATCCATCCAGCTCTCTAACCGACGGTCACAAGAGTTGCATCCATCCAGCTCTCTAACCGACGGTCACAAGAGTTGCATCCATCCAGCTCTCTAACCGACGGTCACAAGAGTTGCATCCATCCAGCTCTCTAACCGACGGTCACAAGAGTTGCATCCATCCAGCTCTCTAACCGACGGTCACAAGAGTTGCATCCATCCAGCTCTCTAACCGACGGTCACAAGAGTTGCATCCATCCAGCTCTCTAACCGACGGTCACAAGAGTTGCATCCATCCAGCTCTCTAACCGACGGTCACAAGAGTTGCATCCATCCAGCTCTCTAACCGACGGTCACAAGAGTTGCATCCATCCAGCTCTCTAACCGACGGTCACAAGAGTTGCATCCATCCAGCTCTCTAACCGACGGTCACAAGAGTTGCATCCATCCAGCTCTCTAACCGACGGTCACAAGAGTTGCATCCATCCAGCTCTCTAACCGACGGTCACAAGAGTTGCATCCATCCAGCTCTCTAACCGACGGTCACAAGAGTTGCATCCATCCAGCTCTCTAACCGACGGTCACAAGAGTTGCATCCATCCAGCTCTCTAACCGACGGTCACAAGAGTTGCATCCATCCAGCTCTCTAACCGACGGTCACAAGAGTTGCATCCATCCAGCTCTCTAACCGACGGTCACAAGAGTTGCATCCATCCAGCTCTCTAACCGACGGTCACAAGAGTTGCATCCATCCAGCTCTCTAACCGACGGTCACAAGAGTTGCATCAATCCAGCTCTCCTGGAAACATTCATAAAACGTCCAATACAATTTTGTTTGACACTAACAAGGACGAACAATGACTAACAAGAACCATTCATTGAACGACACGGTGTAACGTGAACGCTGGCGATTATTTTTGTCTTTGTCAGTAATCAGTGGTCTGTAATCAGTATTTTTAACAGGCACATATAACCATTGGGAAAACATCTCATTTCTTCTCTAATTGTTACTGGACCTAGAGTGAGTGATGTTTGTTTCAACTTATTTGAACTCGCTGTTAACCGATTTCCCTGTAAACGTCAGGGAGATCTGCAGTTTGATATACGGCTTGTACTACCTTGCAAAAAAAATTTAATCTCTAAAAAAAATGACTAACCATTTCACTGAAAAGATCTGCTTGTCAAACTTTGATGTATAAATGGAAGGGACAAAGTCTTGAGCGCCGCCCCCCCCCCCCCAAATCCCTTCATAAATAATGAATATTCTTTCAAAAAAAATTTAATCTCTAAAAAAAATGACTAACCATTTCAATGAAATGATCTGCTTGTCAAACTTTGATGTATAAATGGAAGGGACAAAGTCTTGAGCGCCGCCCCCCCCCCCCCAAATCCCTTCATAAATAATGAATATATTTTATTGTAATTCATGGATAATTTTTCTTGTTGGCAAGAAACTCCAGGAGAACGTATTTTTAATTCCTTTATATTAACTTCGCCTCCGTTCGTGTCTTTGTTTAAGGAAAAAAGTTCTCGGACGGCAAATTGTCGGCAATGACAACATATTCTAGCAAAATTTCAGCCCCACCCCTCAAACAATCAGTTTGAACGCTGCCAGATGCCACTGATTTCATGACATAAAATTCCCGATAATTGCGCTGAATGTGAATCTTAAAAATATCGCAAGTGCATTCCGGGCGTAACTTTTTTTCATTTATTTTTCTGAAATAGTTGATCATGGGGTTGCGAGCCTTCGGGAAAAAAGAGGGAGTGGGGGGGGGGCGCACTGATAGTGATTCTTATAAAGTGAATGCTTTAATGCATCGTATGCGAAATTATTAGCCCCAACCCCCAATTGCTCAATATTACATTTTATAAAGGATCCATATGAAAAAAGAAATTGTTTTTAGGGGTATTAAATTTTTTAATTTTTTTTTGTATGTTAGATGATTAAACTTCTACCTTATTTTTCTCTTTAAGTTTGAGGAGGACCAAATGTTCGCAGATAGCGACCCCGTGGACTATGATTGCTAGGCAACCTGTACACCACACCCGCGAGCCGAACACACGAATAAATACTTTCTACTGATATGCAATGGTGGACTGGTCTACCGGGACTGAGGGAAAATCCCGGTGGGCCGGTGACATTTGGGCCACCCGGGTCGCTCTTTTGGTGATATATGGGTCACTTTTTTGTTAATGTATGGGACACTCTTTTGGTGATATATGGGTCACTTTTTTGTTAATGTATGGGACACTGTTTTGGTGATATATGGGTCACTCTTTTGGTGATATATGGTCACTCTTTTGGTGATATATTGGTCACTCTTTTGGTGATATATGGGTCACTCTTTTGGTGATATATGGGTCGCTCTTTCGGTGATATGGGTCACTCTTTTGGGGATATATGGTTCACTCTTTTCGTGATATATGGGTCACTCTTTTGGCGATATATGGGTCACTCTTTTGTTAATATATGGGTCACTCTTTTGGTGATATATGGGTCAATCTTTTGGTGATATATGGGGCGCGTTTTGATGATATTTGTACTACCTTGGTCGCTCTAAAACTGATATTTGGGCCACCTTGGTCGCTCTAACAGTGATATTTGGGCCACCTTGGTCGCTCTGTCAGTGATATTTGGGCTACCTTGGTCGCTCTGTCAGTGATATTTGTGCCACCTTGGTCAGTCTATCGGCGATATTTGGGCCACCTTGGTCGCTCTGTCAGTGATATTTGGTCTACCTTGGTAGCTCTGTCAGTGATTTTTGGGCTACCTTGGTCGCTCTGTCAGTGATATTTGGGCCACCTTGGTCGCTCTGACAGTAATATTTCGCCGCTTCTACATGACAATAATGCTTGGTTATTAAATATCCGTGTTACAGTGTAATGCTCAATCTTAATAAGATGTGTCACAGATAAAGTTAATGAGCGACTAATATGCGGTAGAAACCGTTCGTTTAAATCAGGAATCAGACAAAAAAAAAATCTTGGTATGCCCTGGGGGGGGGGGGGGGGGGGGGGGGGGGGGGAGGGGGCGCGCTAACCCCTAGAAACGCTGCGGCACCTACACAGGCTTAAAGAAGCATCTTGTGTTGTAAATCCTCACAATTTTTATGACAGCTCTGCGACAAAATTGCAGTCCTATTTCTTAATTAATCTCCGGGTCTCTAACAGCCGATTGGTTAGTTCACCAATCACGTGGTCATTTGCAAGAGTTCTCATTTAAAAGACGAGCTAAAACTTTTTAAAAAAGGAAGACATGAATTGATGGTCTCATTTGTTTCTCGGCAAGTCAGAACAGTTTTTCTTGTCGCTCTAGGACCACCGGTAATGTTCTCCCAATTTATAGTTGTGACATAAAATAGCGGACTGGCTTGTCGGGTTGCCAGTATACAGCTTCAAGGAGAACGTGGTTTGAACAGTTTGGAGGCAAGCAGTAGCGTAGGAAGGGGATGCCGACAGGTCTGTCACCGCCCCGGCCGGAACTTGTTTCTTTATATTGAAGGACGGCACTGTCGGGCAAAGCGCGGGGGTGGGGGGAGGGGGTGGGGGGGTTAGCATTTTTGTGTGGAAAGGAGCGGCAAAAATCTCGTCCTAGCCCCGGGTGGCAGTAACCCGAGCGACGCCACTGGGAAGAGGAGGAAGAGGAGGGGGGGCAACACTGGGTAGGAATATTAGAAAATGAGACCCCCGTCACTTTGACTTTTTTTTTTTCCAGTAGCGCGTCACGCTGTGAGAGTAAATCGTTTCCTTTCTTTCTAGCAGCAGCAGCAGCAGCAAGTTCTCAGAGCGTCAAGACATGACCCACTCTTGGAGGCAGCGTCAGCTCTGCTGGTGGAATACGTGAAGGGGGCGCTCACCTCTCGGGCAGTGGCCGAATCATGGCGGCGTCCGGTCGGGCCGTTAGATCCAATTCGAAAACCACGGGCATGAATGTCAACACAGACATTGAGGTAGGATTTGGGAAGCAGGGGTTAAATTAAGCTATCTCAATTTTTAACAAGGTGGTGGGTCAAGTCCCATAACACTTTTCAAGGGCAATAAATGTGTTCAAAGTTAGAGGCGGAAGCTGTTTTAATCTGTATTGCATCGTTTTAGTTGATTAAACTACCTTCTTATCAAAATCAAATGTTTTATCATATAATTTCTCTCACATTAGACAGTTTATTAGAAACTCGGGGGGGGGGGGGGGGATCATATCACTGAGTGCGTCAATGCATTGTGTCACTCATCGCGTCCATCTGTCTTCAGCCAGACCCTTTATCTGTCTTCTGCCAGACCCTTTATCCGTCTTCAGCCAGACTCTTTATCCGTCTTCAGCCAGACCCTACATCCGTCTTCAGCCAGGGCATTTATCTGTCTTCAGCCAGACCCTTTATCTGTCTTCAGCCATACCCTTTATCTGTCTTCAGCCATACCCTTTATCTGTCTTCAGCCATACCCTTTATCTGTCTTCAGCCATACCCTTTATCTGTCTTCAGCAAGACCCTATTTCTGTCGTCAGCCATAATCTATATTCCCGAAAGATTTCTTTGTAATATTTCAAAGCTGTGAACCACTTCATCAAAATTCAAAGCCTACAACCAACTCACTTCCCATTTGCTATAAATTTGAGAATATCTCACTACAGTAAAGTCTTGAATCATGGTAGTCTAACTGAAAATCTCCTCTCACATGAAGCCAAAATCACAAAGATAACAAAGATCACAAAGATCATACAAAAAATTCAAGGCCAAGTGAAACTAAAACAAAGATATTTTTTGAAGTCCCATACAGCTGTAAAAACTACAAATCTTCAGTGTAGGCCGAGCCCTTGCTTTATCCATCATATCAAATATTGATACCATTAATCTGTAATTATGTTTATGGCGCCTTCTCAGGCTCGACATGTTTTGATGAAAGGTTTTGGCAATACAGAAATGGTTTCCAATGTTCGAAGGCAGTGGTGAAAGTGTAGGCGTTTGTTGTATTTCATGTGTAGACGTTTGTTGCATTTCTTGTGTAGGCGTTTGTTGCATTTCTTGTGTAGGTGATTGTTGCATTTCTGTGTAGGCGTTTGTTGTATTTCTGTGTAGGCGTTTGTTGCATTTCTTGTGTAGGCGTTTGTTACATTTCTTGTGTAGGCGTTTGTTGCATTTCTTGTGTAGGCGTTTGTTGCATTTCTTGTGTATCTATTTGTTGCATTTATTGTGTAGGCGTTTGTTGCATTTATTGTGTAGGCGTTTGTTGTATTTCTTGTGTATCCATTTGTTGCATTTATTGTGTAGGCGTTTGTTGCATTTATTGTGTAGGCGTTTGTTGCATTTATTGTGTAGGCGTTTGTTGTATTTCTTGTGTATCCATTTGTTGCATTTATTGTGTAGGCGTTTGTTGCATTTATTGTGTAGGCGTTTGTTGCATTTCTTGTGTATCCATTTGTTGCATTTATTGTGTAGGCGTTTGTTGTATTTCTGTGTAGGCGTTTGTTGTATTTCTTGTGTATCCATTTGTTGCATTTATTGTGTAGGCGTTTGTTGCATTTATTGTGTAGGCGTTTGTTGTATTTCTTGTGTATGCATTTGTTGCATTTATTGTGTAGGCGTTTGTTGCATTTATTGTGTAGGCGTTTGTTGCATTTCTTGTGTATCCATTTGTTGCATTTCTTGTGTAGGCGTTTGTTGTATTTCTGTGTAGGCGTTTTTTAATTTCTTGTGTAGGCGTTTGTTGCATTTCTTGTGTAGGCGTTTGTTGTATTTCTGTGTAGGCGTTTGTTGCATTTCTTGTGTAGGCGTTTGTTACATTTCTTGTGTAGGCGTTTGTTACATTTCTTGTGTAGGCGTTTATTGCATTTCTTGAGTAGGCGTTTGTTGCATTTCTTGTGTAGGCGTTTATTGCATTTCTTGAGTAGGCGTTTGTTACATTTCTTGTGTAGGCGTTTGTTACATTTCTTGTGTAGGCGTTTGTTGCATTTCTTGTGTAGGCGTTTATTGCATTTCTTGAGTAGGCGTTTGTTACATTTCTTG
The DNA here is from genome assembly GCA_964033795.1 of Lymnaea stagnalis. Classification (NCBI taxonomy): domain Eukaryota; kingdom Metazoa; phylum Mollusca; class Gastropoda; family Lymnaeidae; genus Lymnaea; species Lymnaea stagnalis. The sequence goes on along the minus strand of CAXITT010000710.1, from coordinate 316,343 downwards.
TGTAGGCGTTTGTTACATTTCTTGTGTAGGCGTTTGTTGCATTTCTTGTGTAGGCGTTTATTGCATTTCTTGAGTAGGCGTTTGTTACATTTCTTGTGTAGGCGTTTGTTACATTTCTTGTGTAGGCGTTTGTTGCATTTCTTGTGTAGGCGTTTGTTGCATTTCTTGTGTGCGCACAATAGCTAGAGAAACGCATTGTCATATTCTGTCTTGTGTTTTCCGAGAATAAATTATTTTACATAACCTTCCACAAAATCATAGAAGCTGTGGAGTGTAAACTCGCTTGGCAATCTAAACAAAATCGAATGTCACACTAGAGCTGACGTCTATCGAGTCCAGATTTGGGTTTTAGACCCCCTGCCTGGAAGGTATAGTTAATATTTTTCATGCAAGACAGGCTTACCATTGAATAATTTTTTAGACAAGTAAATCTGTGGAAAGCCATGTTTCTGTTTAAAATACTGTACACGTGTTTAATATACATGCCGTAATTTGTGTGTAAAACCCTCTTATTCTAATGATGCCATCACGCAGGGTTTGCATCCCCCTAGCACCACTCAAGTGACGCCACTTGCATGTTTCCATACAGAATCCATCCATCCCTGTGGCGCTACAGACCATGTAGGGCTTTGGCCTGCCTCACCACATCCTTCCATCCATCCCTATGGCGCTACAGCTCATGTATGGCTTTTCCTTGCCTCGCCACTACCTACCATCCATCCCTTTGGTGCTACTTCCCATGTATGGTTTTCCCTGCCCCACCACTCTCTTTCATCCATCCCTTTGGTGTTACAGCCCATGTAGGGCTTTAGCCTGCCTCTCCACACCTTTCCACTCAGACATAACGGATGTTTCTCTTTTTCATGCTTGGATTCCCAGCTGCTGTAGATCCTTCTCCACATCATTTATCCACCTAAGCCTAGGTCTGCCTTTGAGCCGTTTTCCTCATGTCTTTTGGTGCTGCACCCTCTTCACTCCTCTGTCATTTGGCTTTCTTTCTGTGTTACCGCTCAGCGTAGCATAAACTTTTTTTTCTATGTGTCTGCTACTACTTCTAGCGTGGGATCCTGATACAGACTATACTATTCCTTGTTGGTGATCATGATACAGACTACACTATTCCTGGTTGGTTCTTATTCTCCATCCACATTCATCCTTTGTTGGTCCATATATTTTGTGGAGAACTTTTCTCTCCCATGCGTTTGATAGGGTTCCTGCCGTTGTTGTTAGGGTCCAAGTCTCACTTGCGTATGTTACAACTGGTCTGATTACAGTTTTTATATAGATTTGTTTATATTTTTATTGTAATGTTTTACTTTTGAGTATTTTCTGACTACTGAAGTCTGCCCTGTTTCCGGCCTATAATCTTTCTTTTATGTCTGTTTTAATTTATGTCTTCCATATAAAAAGAGTATAGTTAAATAATGTGACAAGTACCAGATACGTCAGATAACCTCGCCCTACATAGAAAATGATGATGTGTAGGGGAAATGTGTCTTTGAGATGTTGACGAAAGAATATTATTTTTAAAAAAGTTCAGTAAGTCCAAAGTTCACCACTAGTCACCACTAAAAAAAAAAAAAATTATTGAAAGGTCTGTAATTACAGAAATGAGAAATAATGGGGTTACATAATTATTTCCCTTTGATCAATAAAGGTTCATGAAACGAAAAGAAAGAAACTACCACCATGCACCAAGGAAGTCATTATTTACTGGTGATATTCATTCTCTTATTTTTCGCTCTGTGTGTATGCGTATCAATTATATATATATTTATCTTCCATCAATAACAAAACTTATCAATTGTTTTGGTAACTCCTTACAATTTCTACGTCAGTTCTCAGCAAAACTGTAGTCCTCTTTCTTAATTAAGTTGAACATGAATAATATTATAGTCTAGCTGCCTAGCCTAACTTGGTGTTCATGTAGGAGATTTGATAGCTACTGTTTTATTTATTTATATGAAAATGAGAAGCATACCTTACTATCCATCGACCGTAAGAGGCAGACCTTGCTACTGTTTTATTTATTGATATGAAAATGGGAGGCAGACCTGGCTACTGTTTTATTTATTTATATGACACTGGGAGGCAGACTAGGCTACTGTTTTATTTATTTATATGACAATGAGAGGCAGACTAGGCTACTGTTTTATTTATTTATATGACACTGGGAGGCAGACTAGGCTACTGTTTTATTTATTTATATGACAATGAGAGGCAGACTAGGCTACTGTTTTATTTATTTATATGACACTGGGAGGCAGACTAGGCTACTGTTTTATTTATTTATATGACACTGGGAGGCAGACCTGGCTACTGTTTTATTTATTTATATGACACTGAGAGGCAGGCCTAGCCATCCACCTGACCGTGAGTGGCAGGGCTTGCCATCCACCTGACCGTGAGTGACAGGCAAGTATAGTGGCAGGCCAGTGGAAGGCATCCGCTCCTTTACAACCATGAGCACAACAACGACAAACAAACAAACATGGCGTCGTGTGACCTTTCCCCCGACGTGTCCGCGTGCCATCAAAACTAATTGTCCTATGTAAGCGTCGGTAAAAACCACAGCTAGACGAAGCCACTTCTGGAAACGTCCACACCGAAGTCGAGCATGGAATATATTATTCAAGCCACTGCCATCATGGCGCGGCACGTGGGGCGTCCTCAATCGAATGCGACAAACAAGCTGGTCGATGTGGGATTGGAAGACCGAGATGCTTTGTGTGACCTTCCCCACAGCTGCCAGACACACACACAAGCACGCACGTGCCTGGGCCTTCTTTCTAACACTCTCTTTCTCTGTCTTTCTGTCTCCCTCCTTTTCTCCGTCCTCCTGTCTCTCTCATTCGTTCTCTGTCTTCTCTGTCTTTATTTTTTTTTATCTTTCTTTCTGTCTCTCCCTTTCTCTGTCTCTCTCTTTCTCCATCTTTCTGTCTTTCCCTCTCTCTTTCTTTCTCTGTTTATCTGTGTTACTTTTTTCCCGCATGTGAGTGAGGTCGTAGTGAGTAAGGGCGAAGTGAGTGAGGGCGTATAGAGTGAGGGCATCGTGAGTGAGGGCGTAGTGAGTGAGGGCGTAATGAGTGAGGGTGTAGTGACGGGGGCGTAGTGAGAACATCTTTCCATAGTTAATACAGGTGAATGGGCTCTTTCTTCCCCACTCTCTCTCTCTCTCTCTCTCTTACGGCCACCCTCTTTCCCTCTCTCACACTGTGAACGTGTGTGTGTGTGAGAGAACCTAGTGATAAGATTATTCCATCAGACAGACACCACCATAATCTCTCTTCCTTCCAATGCGTGTGAGTGTGTGAATAAGTCTATTAAACACCCCCCCCCCAAACCAACAAACACAGGCTCACGTGCTCTTGTTACGCAAATGGACTTAATGTGTTTATGCATACACGCAATCACACCATTAGTGTGTATACTTATTTCCCCAAACCAACTGGCAACTCAATGTCTGACGTCACAGTGAACGTCCGAGCCCACTGTCTGACGTCGCAGTGAACATGCTGTAACAAACTGTGTTAGGCTCGCAAGGAGACAAGAGGCATGCTGTAACAAACCGTGTTAGGCTCGCAAGGAGACAAGAGGCATGCTGTAACAAACTGTGTTAGGCTCGCAAGGAGACAAGAGGCATGCTGTAACAAACTGTGTAAGGCTCGCAAGGAGACAAGAGGCATGCTGTAACAAACTGTGTTAGGCTCGCAAGGAGACAAGAGGCATGCTGTAACAAACTGTGTTAGGCTCGCAAGGAGACATGAGGCATGCTGTAACAAACCGTATTAGGCTCGCAAGGAGACAAGAGGCATGCTGTAACAAACTGTGTTAGGCTCGCAAGGAGACATGAGGCATGCTGTAACAAACAGTGTTAGGCTCACAAGAAGACAAGAGGCATGCTGTAACAAACTGTGTTAGGCTCGCAAGGAGACAAGAGGCATGCTGTAACAAACTGTGTTGTAAAACTACAATGCTGTGATGACGTAATTAAACGAACAGCGGCTCTCGAAATCGTCATCGAGCAGCCCCACAAGTGGTAAAGGTTTTACACCAACGTCCGTTACATTGTCCTACTACATTATATCAGCAACTCTATGATCGAGGTCTCAGCTGACACAACTCTGTGACCGAGGTCACAACTGACACAACTATATGATCGAGATCACAGGTGACAAACTCTATGATCGAGGTCACAGCTGACACAACTCTATGATAGAGGTCAGAGCTGACACAACTCTATGATTGAGGTCACAGCTGACACAACTCTATGATCTAGGTCACAGCTGACACAGCTCTATGATCGAGATCACAGCTGACACAACTCTATGATCGAGGTCACAGCTGACACAACTCTATGATCCAGGTCACAGCTGACAAAACTCTATGAATAAGGTCACAGCTGACACAACTCTATGATCGAGATCACAGCTGACACAACTCTATGATCGAGATCATAGGTGACATAACCTTATGATCCAGGTCACAGCTGACACAACTCTATGATCGAGATCACAGCTGACACAACTCTATGATCCAGGTCACAGCTGACACAACTCTGTGATCGAGATCACAGCTGACACAACTCTATGATCGAGATCACAGCTGACACAACTCTATGATCGATGTCACAGCTGACACAACTCTATGATCGAGGTCACAGCTGACACAAATCTATGATCGAGATCACAGCTGACACAACTCTATGATCGAGGTCACAGCTTACACAACTCTATGATCGAGGTCACAGCTGACACAACTCTATGATCGAAGTCACAGCTGACACAACTCTATGATCCAGGTCACAGCTGACACAACTCTGGGATCGAGATCACAGCTGACACAACTCTATGATCGAGATCACAGCTGACACAACTCTATGATCGGGGTCACAGCTGACACAACTCTATGATCCAGGTCACAGCTGACACTACTTTATGATCGAGGTCACAGCTGACACAGAAAGTGTCAATGTACATTTTTTTTAACTGCATCTCTTGAAATTGGGCACACTCTCCCATCTCTATAACATAATCATCCACATAATCATCCACATACTCATCGGCCAGCTTAGTGAAACATTTCCTCCTGAACCTAAATCTGTGCTCCCCCCCCGCCCATTGTATTTAGTATGTCCGTATGCCTCATAGCACTTGATGTCACTCCCACCCACACACACCCGACCCTCTTGGCATCCTCCTCCCCCCCCCCCCC
>CAXITT010000710.1:237210-302078 GCA_964033795.1 Lymnaea stagnalis | reverse complement strand
GGGGCGTAAACATTCTTTGTGCCTCGAGCGCCAGCCCTGATTTTTTTATGCTCCGCGAATGAAGCTATAAATCCAAATGGCCCTTGGCAGAGAAAAGGTCCCCCCCCCCACACCTAGAGGTATAGCTAGAGTGTTTGGCGCCCGAGGACAAGATTCATTTTAAAGCGCCCCCTTTTCTTTTTTTAAAACTCTCAAACCCATTATTTTCATCAATAAAATAACATCAGCGCACATTTTGGCGCCCCTAACTAGTCTCCCCCCCCCTACTCTCCCCCTTAGTTACGCCGCTGCTCACACCTGCTCTAAACAAATGAGTCCTCGATTTCCAAAAAAAAAAATAAATAAATAAATAAAAGACAACAGCAAACAACTATTTTGAAATATCCAAGGGACCAACTGTATTTATTGTTTAATTAGGCCTCCATTGTTTGCAATATTAGTGAATGCTCACACATTTTTGGTGCATTCACATTCAGATCATGCTTTTGTTTTTGTTATCTTTTTGTTATTTTTAACATGAAGTGGTCTGTATTCAAATAAATAATTGAATAACTCGAACATGCGCGCGCGCGTGTGTGTGTGTGTGGTTTTATATTTAAAAAAAAAAATTACTTGAATTTCACGACCCATCAGAAGGCAATACCTAATAATGAGCATTTTATTATTATATGTGTTGTATTGCTACCGAGTGAGTATGAATTGGCTCAAATAAATGTGTGAATGTTCAACTAGATTTCATAGCGCTATAACATATTGGTCCCCCGTATTTATGACGCCAGGCTCGTGTCATGAAAAGATTGATAAGGGTTAAAAATCGTGCAGATGATTTTTCAACCAGAAAATATTCTTTGAAGCAGTGGTTCCCCACCTGTGCTACGTGGTTGCTCCATGGAAACAAAAAAACACATCATTTTAATTTGTAAGACATCTAAGGGGCTCCCTCCTTGAAATAGATAATCAAAAGGGCTCACAGTTTCTTAAAGGTTGGGAACCACTGTTTAAAAAAAAAAAGAGACACATGGATGAAATCTTTGTGAACGCTTGTTATCCATGCTTAATTTGTTTACAATTAATAACCACAGATTCCAAACATTTTTTGAATTGCAACCCCATTTTATAGATGCAAAGTCCCCAAAATCAATAAAAAAATTAATAAAAAAGTAAATACGGTAATTAAACAACACATCGCAAACTGATGAATGCTATTAAATGCACTTCATTAAGACACCGATTGCAAATGAAATTGATGTCATTTTTTTTTTTTAAAGTTATTTTTTCAGCAGGCGACCCCAATCAGGGATTTAGGTTATGATTAAGAATATTTGGCTTACATGATTCAAAGAGATGATTTTTATTTTGAACGTTTATCGTGATAGTAATGTGTAGTAATCCCTAAGTTTATTTTGAAATATTTGCATTATTCAGAATTTCTAACCTCCTTTAAAAATTATGATATCATGGAATTTCACTATTGGAAAAAAAAAAGGGGGGGGGGGGAATGAGAAGTATCATAGACCATGTGATAAGGATACTCCTAGATAACTTACTGTTAACTTATTTGTACGTATCTTCATCTTGTATGTATTGGGGACTGCTGTGTATTTTCATGACAAGTGACAATTTTATCTGCATGACTGCATGTGTCACAATGGTTATAATACTGAAATTTGCAGTTTTTAATTTACTATTTTTTTCTAGTACTTTCAGCATTTTAAAATAAATTACCTTTGCTGCGCCATAAACTTAATTTATAATCTTTTGATTTTTAAACTATTTATTAAAATCTAAACTTTTTTGTTTGCTTTGCCCTATGTATAGACATATATATATATATAATTTATACCTATGTCAAGTAGATTGTAAATTTGTGACAACCACCACACCTCACCCTCTTATGTGATATGTCATCTGTGAGTGGTATTAATAGCAATGAATATTGTGATACACATTTTACTTGTTTTAGATATTTCTTTGCATACTTTCTAGTCCATGTGATAAAATGCATATTAGAAAATGAATGTTTGGCCCAGTGCCATGGCCATGGTAATATTGTGCTGTTAGGCTACTACTAGACTGCTAGACTGATATCTATCTGTGTGTAGAAATTGTGTCTTTTATTTGAAATTCTTATTTTTATTTTTTTGGGGAGGTTTGGTGGCAGGGTGGAAGTTGTGCTAAGATAGTGCTTGCCATTATTATACTGAATCCCTAAAAAAATAGAAACCTTTGAAAATATTGGTTGTTTGGTTGAATAAGAAGGAAAGAAAAACTAGTTTGTAAAAATTAATTGTAAATCTGCTGTGCAATAAATTTTTTTCAAAATCATCTTAACTGTTGACTGGAGAAAATTTTTACAGTATTTGATTGGCAGAGCAAGGTATGTTTAATTAAGACTAAACAAAAGACCTGCCCCTTAATGAGGAATGGTGAGTGGTGAGGTTTAATTATAAGAAATCAGCATTGTCTTTTCTGGGGATTAAAAAAGAAGTTCCAATTGTTGCCTAGCAACTACCATTAGTTTTTCTACTTCACTCTTGTCTCTTGTCATATTTATCACTTTTGGTCTTGCAAGTTAAGATTACGAGACTGCAGTGCTTATAAATATTTATTTAATGTTCACCAAATACAAACATGTGTAATTTAGTCCCTAGACCGTATTCTGTTTACCATGTACTTGATGTACGTAAAAATAATTGTTCTTGTTATGAGCCAACATCTATCACAGATGGTGGATGTGATTTTACCCATCTATTTGCCATATCAAAAATGTATTTTGAAATATTTTAATAGTTGTGTTGGCCTTTTGTGTGTAAATCAGTCAAGTAGTAAATCACAACAGATTTATTGACTATAATCATCTACCAGGTCCAAACAACTCACTTGGCCTCACTACCAGGTCCAAACACCCCACTTGGCCTCACTACCAGGTCCAAACACCCCACTTGGCCTCACTACCAGGGTCCAAACAACCCACTTGGCCTCACTACCGGGGCCTTACAACCCACCTGGCCTCACTAGCAGGGCCTAATAACGCACTTCACCTCCCATTTATTTTATATTCTTTCCAATGATTATCTTTAAAGAATATTTATTTTAAGACCGAATTCACCTTATGTTAAGCAAACCTAACAAGGATTAAAAATGTGAAGCAAATTCAAGACAAAATTCATTTTTTGAAGACTTAAATTAAGTTTAAAACAAAACCTTGACATTTTTTCATTGTATTGTTACTGGCAAAATATTTTTCTTCTATTTTCTAAACTATTTAGTCTCCCCACTCCTACTCACTCGAATTTGTTGCTTGCCATCTACCGGGTATCTTAAGTGATAATTTTAAAAAGACAACTGTGATGAAGAGGGGAGAGGGAAGGTCACTGTATCTTCTGTCCATGAAAGTTTCTGCATCGTCATAAAAATCATTATTGGACCCCTCAAGGCAATCTTACAATGAGATATTTGTAAATCATAATTTAATTGGGTGAGATGGAAATGTGTCCTCTTGAACGCAACTTAATAAGCATTAACAGAATTTGATGAATGAAGACAGTGAGTGTAGCAGTTGCAATACATCATTTGTTTCACATGTTGCTTCAAACTTAATGAGTGAATAAATGTTGAAATCAATTCAAATTGTACATGACAGGTGTTAGAAATAAACTCTGAATGAGGCCAGACTGTAGAGGAGCTGGTACATTGTGAAGGAATAAAAGAGTTACAAATTCAGCACCTGCTTTGTTTTTATTTGGACAGCTGATCCAACAACTTATAAATCAATAAGAAATACATAAAAAGGCTAGAGAAAAACCTGAATAAGGACAATGCAAAATAAGCAGCTGTTTTGGCTAAAAGTCAGCAGTTTAGTATTGTACTTCAACAAGTTTTTCTCTACCCTATGTATATTTCTTATTGCTTCAACATGAATGCAGTTCTGTCTTTTTTTTTTTTCCCCCCTCTTCATATAAATCAAACAAGGCTTGTTCAATGGTTGCACATTTATAACTTATTTCACTTAATGTCTTTGACACCAATAGAAATGAAAGTTTTATTATACTTGATATTTAAGGCCAAATTTCAGATCAACCAGAGGTGTACAATAATTGGGTACAATACGTTAACTTTAAACTTATAGACCAGGGGTCGGCAACCTTTTGGTAATATTGTGCCAAAGTAGATCAGAGCATAAAAACTATGTCAGAGTCAAATAAGACGATATTCTTTAGTCATTGATTAGTATTTTTTTAGTCTTCTGGGTTCCATTGAGAATCGCTCTTCCTTGTCTGGTAGGTTGCCAGCCCCTGTTATAGATCACTTAACATTGACAGTTAATCCCATATCTAAACTATCGGGACTATGACTGCAAGTTTCTTGATCAGGAATCCAATCATGAACTATCCATTGTATTATAACCCAAATAAAATGAAGCAAATTATCTGTACAAAAATGTACATTCAATATAAGCAAGAATTGTGGCAGAAATTTGAACTAAGTTGGGTGATTTATCCATGAATAAGAAGAAACATTCTTCAGAATCAAGAAACCTTCAAAGAATATGTAACAACAGATTTTCTGGCAAGAAATTTTTTTTTATATTTGTTTTTGAGACTTCTAAAAGTTATAATAAAATGAACATTAAGTGGGAATTGAATAATGAGCATTCCGAGAGCTCTGAGATCGCTGCAGAGACTCTTTTAAAACATGATTAAAATTAAAAAATGTTCATACACCCCAATGTTTTAAAGAAACAACAAAGAAATTAAAATCATATTTTGAATCCAGAATCCTACTTTTATTTTAAAAAAACTTTGTTTAAAAACAAATATTACACTACCAAAATGTTTTGGTACACATTTAGTCATATAAAATAGAAACTAATATGTTACACATTATGCCTATAGGCAACTCTGTCCAAGTGAAATTCTTATAAGCCTGGCATAACGTAAGCAACACTGTCCAATGTCTGACTATGAACTGAAGGTGAACAGCCATCCATCCCTGGGACTTGTTGGGTAAGACAGAGCAGGGGCCCACAAGCACAAAGAAGTGAGTCCAACAAAACTGACAGACTGCCTTGAACAGCTATCATACCCTGGAGATTTTGATAAAAAATTTGTGATATACTTCATGAAAACAAACATAAAATAATGATATAATTTTTTTTATTATAAACATAAAATAATGATATAATTTAGGAAGATAAACATAAAATAATGATACAATACATGAATACAAGTATAAAATAATGATTCTGTCTTTTTTTGGGTAGAATCATTAATTAACAGATTTTTTAAAGGGAAATTTGAAATAAAAAAATGTAATCACATTTTAAAATTTCCGTAATTAAATAATAAATTTAATGTTAATAATCAGCCCTCGGTTAATAAAATAATAAATTTATAATTGGTTCACAGAAATGTTCCTAACCTTATGCTCTTGTAGTCTCATACCAATGATACTGAGAGATTCGCCTAGCAGCTTCAGGTGAGCTGCAACATCTATTGGCTCAATGCTTAAGTTCTGGAGATGAAAATACAAGCAATATGCATGTATAAGCATGTAAATGAATTCTTTTGGGTAAAAAAATCAGGGATGACAATTATTGGTATAGCTTTTCAAAAGCATAGGTTTCAGAGTCCTGAATAAAAATACCACCTCAGTTGACATTGCTTTTTAAATGCAGAATCAGTTCAGTGACTGCCACCCTGTAGCCCCGGAGCTGCATACAACTCTTTCAATTAATAAATGCATCTCTTTTTATTATTGAAAATTAATATTTAAAAAAAAAATACTAATCTTTAATGCCATTTAAACAATCCAAGCCTGTCTGGGGCTCACAAAATATTTTTCTTAATACAATTCATAAAATTGGTCTTCTGTCAAAAAAGCTTGCCAACCCCTGTTCTAGTTTAATAGACGATTAATGTTTCATTTTATACGTCTCACGTATTCCATTCATTAAATACAATCAAATAGTCTCAATTAATACCATTTCTTTTTTGACAACAAAAGAATTTACAGTAGAAAATAATTAACTTCAATCTCAGATTAAACCTCTTGAGACAGCTGTGCCGATCTATCGGCCCAGAGTCGAATGGTGAAAAAGATGTGCCAATGATACAAGTCTCGAGATTGGCTGGCTGGTCCTCATACCAGCTAATCAGATTGTTACTTTCATTTCTCTGTCATCTTGCCATTTCATTGGTGGCTTCCATTGATAGGTTATAGTGTTCTGTCAATTTATGGCAATTTGTTTGTGTGCCCCCCCCCCCCCCCCCCATGTTTTAAAAATATAAGACCTTAAAATATGGCAAATGGCATAAGCACCCTCAGTGGAAAATTTTATGCAGTTTTCCCGATTGAATCTTATTAAAATGTTTGTTATGTCTTATTTAGGCTTCAACAATCAGAAAATTCAACAAAATTCTGCTTGTAAGACTTGTTTATTCTAAGTGTAAAAAAACAAACTGCATGCATAAATTATGCAAATCAGGATAACTCATTTGCATAAATGTAGAGATTTCTGTTTGATTCATAAAGTTCTGAATTCCCACAACAATATAAATAGTTTAACATTTGTTTATTAATTATTTTATGTTTTATTCATTTTTTTTACAAAGTAAGTGCAGGGCTTGTGAAATGGGATCTGTCTTCTTGGCTTTGAAAGTCCAAAATGGGTTAAGTTTTAATTAGTTACTTTTCATTTCATCCCATTTAAGTGGTAAGTTAACTTGTTAATTGAGGATTTATATTTTCAGTCATAAGAAAAATGATAAATATTTGTATATTTCAAAGAATCCCACGTTTGATATTTGCTCCAATATTTTTTGTACTTTTAGAATGCCCAAGATATTTATGTTACTTTACTGCAATCAAGAAAATTATTACTGAGACCGTAATTAATTTTTTGGCTGACCTGGTCACCAGATTTTGTTGGACTCAACGGTGCCTCCTCCGGGCTTGACTTTTGGGCCTTGTGAATGAACGCAGCGAGTTTATTTGTTGGGGTTGCAGTGACGCTTGTGGATAAAAGTGCAGTTGGATTGCCTGACTCCCGGCCAGCTTTGCCAGTGGAAATTAAGTTAGATCCCTTCTTCCGCCTTCTCTGAGCTTTTCTTCGCCATTGCTAGAACATTAAAGATATAATTCAAAATGGCATTTATTTTAAAGACGCATCAACAAGTTGTTCAGAATATATATTTACTACTAATAATTTCATCAAAATAATGAAAGCTGGCATCTTCAATAAACTAATAAAACCAATTTTATCAGTTCAATTTATTGACTTCACAACTGGCCGTTTTACCCAATTTATAAGCTTCATTAATTTAAAATAAGAATAATTCAATTCACCACTGCAAAGAATGATGTTAAATTTTGAATAACTGATTTGAAACCTTAAGTGATGTATAACTCACCAATTTTTGCTTATTGGATAATGTTTGCCACATTTCTCCAAGTTTTCGGCTTATTGCAGCAAATTCTTAAAAGAATAAATAAATAAATAAAATCAGTAAAAACAGGTAAAAGGGGTAACGTGTCTGGTTTGATTCATAATATCTATTCATCTCATAATGGAAAACATTGGCAAGGTAGATTCATGAAAAACATATGTTGAGATCTCCCAAATTTATTAAAATCAAAAACAAATTTCACCCCAAAAGGAAAGTTATGTTTGTTATTCTGTGTCTTATTTATGTGGTGCAGACCTGTTTACTCTTACGATTGTGGCGTACAATGTATGATTTTGAGGTGTATAGATTGTATATACTGTATGTTTTTTTTCTATAAATATAACTGTAACACACACATGTCCTGACATCATTATCACTGTAACTTATTTCTTAGGCTGTGGGTTATGTCAGTAGCATGGTTACTTGTTTTGAGTTAGTAATTCAGAATGCCGGCTAAGACTTCATCGTTCTTCCTCGTATTATCCAGTCACGCAAATAAGAATACTGAATCCTGGTTAAACTGACAGCACTTTATTAAATCACAGTTTACACAGATAATATTAATAATAATCCTTGCATGAATGTAATCATTTCACATATATATATATAATATTCCATCACTCAGAAAGACACGTCCTCACACTACTATAACTCAGCTCAACTGTACTACATCTCAACTCTAACTCAACTCCGACTAACTCTGACTCTCCTTGCGCTCAGCTCTCCTTATCTCAGTCAACTCATACTTTATTACCAGCAAAGCGTGGAAAACAACCGCTCTGACAAAAACATAATTTTACTCTCCAAAAACGTGGAGCTCACATTTGCATCTCAAAAATACAATTCATTGTCCCCGTGGACAAAACATGGTCAACACCATTCACTGTTCACTCATGCTACCTCTCTGTTTTCATGTGAAAACATAGTACGTTACAATAACGTATTGAACGATTTTGTGATGATATTGTACGATTTTAAGGGTTTGAGTGTAAACAGGTCTGATGGTGTTTGCTTTTGCTATAAATCTCTTATTATCAATCAAACCTTGCAGAGTCCTCATGATTTTGCAATTACGTAAGTATCATTTTGAATGTTCACAACTCCACTCAACACAAACATACTGTTTTGATATAGTCGCAATAAAATATTGCAGGGTATTTTTCCAATGGATCAACATCAATGACACAAATCTGTACAGTGTAAAAGATGCTTCAACTTACCAATTCCAGGATTTTCATTGACAATGTTAGGTCTGTGCGTGTTGCAGAATAACATGTAGGCTGTTGGGGCTCGCTTTGAGAATTTTGATTCCAGCTTGTCCCCCTGGACAAGAAAATTAAAAGATTTCTTAATGTAAAGACAAAAGAATTGTAGGCAGTGTTTAAAATTTAAAAGCTTAACATTCATAAAATTAATTGGTTTTGCCACCTGATCAGAATGCCTGTCAATCAACCTGCATCGAAGCCTAAAATGGCAGACCCTATTACTTCAGGGGCAGAAGAAAATCATGCTGGCGGTGGATTGACTGTGGCACAGTAAGGACACCCCAAAGTACATGCCAATAATCTTCAGCAGGCCTCATACGTTTCGGCAGATCCCCAACTGCACCTCCCCATGACATTTTCCACAGCAGAAGTGGTCAGAAGAAGAACAATTACAGTAACACATAAATTTGATACCTATGAGTGAAATAAAAACAAAAGAAAAGCAATTTAGCCATAATGAACTCCTTACCTTTGGAGTTATGGAGTCGGATTTCTCTTTTGTCAATAAACCTGTAAAAATATAATGGCTAGATTGATGGACTTTTAGGCATTACATAATTTTAATTTTTTAACTACTGACTTTTAAGAGTTTAACACAAAAATTAAAGGCTTTCCAGGTTTTATCAAGCTAGCTAAGTACATTAGAGATGACATTATTTTAACTATCTCAATTCAATCTTGTTTCAATACTCCATTTACATCCAACAATTATCATGAATTTAATAGAGTTCCAAATTTAGCGATGTGATTTTTCTCTTCTTCATACCGCCTGCTTCTATTGTAATAAGAAAATTATGCTTATTTATTGTGTTCTTTTATGGTTAAATTCAACACTTCCCATTCATGCAAAGTTATATTTTGTGTGCTTAAGTATAGCGAAAAAATAATGAAATTCCCCCGGTCCAAATGCAATTTTATGCAAGATTTCCTAATCTGTCTGAGCAGGTTTAACATTTGGGTGATCATTTATTGGAATGATTTATTTCTCATTTATTTTCTGCATTTCACCTACAACACTTCACATTATCAAATAAATTAATATAAATATATGCATGTGTAAATAGAAATAAAAAAGAGAGCTTAGAAATAAAATTTTAAACACTGTAACTGCTCATTAATTATTGTATTAATCGTCTTCAATATTATGTCACGCAAGAGTTTTGGAATCTCTATCTTTTGTCCCGTGGCCATAGTTTTCACTTTGTTCTGACTTCATCGAGCATACCCTTCTTTTTGCCGTGTGGTTTTTTCTTCCTGTTCTCTGTCTCAGAGATGACTAGGTTCATTTCATCATCATCATCATCACCGTCTTCCATTAAATCCGACTGATCCAACCCAGTGCTAGAATCTCTGTAGACATTGTTAAAAGAAGATGATGACACACTGCAACTGGGCCTAATACTTTACTGTCCTTTACTTTTAAGAAGTTCATCATAAAAATTTAAATGGATAATTTTAATAACATAATATTAATATCAATGGCACCTTTGTGAAGTTCGGTAATAATTGTAAATTAAACAACCCCTAAAAACAAAGATTTTTCATAAAAATCATTTAAATTTATAATTTAATTTTATATTAATATTCCAATGTCCCACCCACAAAAGAAAATATTACACGCCAAACACACATGCACATAAAAAAAAAAAAAAAAAAATCTCATTTAGCAAAGTCATTTGGAATTTTATTTCCTGAAATTTTTGAAGTTCGGTAATAATTGTAAATTAAACAACCCCTAAAAACAAAAATTTTTCATAAAAATCATTTAAATTTATAATTTAATTTTATATTAATATTCCAATGTCCCACCCACAAAAAAAAATATTACACGCCAAACACACATGCACATAAAAAAAAAAAAAAAAGAATCTCATTTAGCACAGTCATTTGGAATTTTATTTCCTGAAATCGGAGGCATCATACTCCCTTCATTTTCTTTAAAAAAAACAGGAAAAACTGATTCTTCGGGGTTGGGCTGAAAATTTGATAGAATGTATTGTCATCGACAATGAGTCTATGTGCCAAGTTTCGGCTTGATAAGTACGAGAAGTGGGTCAGTTAGCCATCAGAAGATTTTTCCAGCAAGAAAAACACATACAAGAGGGAAGTTAACATAAAGGATTTTAAAAAACCTGTGAATACTGATTAACTTAATAAGGTCTTATATTCTGTGCACAGAAACAAAAATTAACAAAGATTCACAACAGTGACACTATTACTGTAAAGAAGAAGTAGATATAGATCCCGTAGCTTCCGTGACTAAAGTACTTACAATGTGGAAATAGTCTTTGTTTTGATTTTAATCTTTTTCTTTTTTGCTACTTTAACTGTGGGAGTGTCAAGAGTTCCTTGAACTGCTCCAGCTACATTTTGTCCAGCAACTGAATGATAAAATAAAAATAATAAAAATGGCATACTTAAATATTGGAGCAAAAATGTGCGTAATGTAATATAATACAAAAATAAATTCCATCATGAATAATTCAATTTTGAAGAAAAAGATTAATTAAAAAAAAATTAGTTAATTAAATGCACCATTGTTAATGTCGTGATGCAAAGTAAAGGTAAGAACAAGTAATAAAATAAACATTTCTTTGCATTATTTTGTTTACCTCTAATGATAAACCTGATATCTTAACATTTTATTTGGCCCTGTATATTTAACTACCTCTAACAAAACCTTAAAACTACTTGAGGAGAGCTTAGAATTGCTGAAACACCACAGCCATCTCAGGTGGTTCCAGGCTCACCACCCAAACAAAAATTATATTTCTTTGCTGAAGACGAAACCTCCATTCCTAGACCGCCACCTTCCTCCAACTAAATAAGGAGTTTGGTGTGCACACCAAATCATGCCCCCATCAAATAGTACCGTCGCATCTCTTGCGATAAACCAACGTTTTCCTACTTTCCGGGCCGCAAGGGCAAATATATACAGGGAGAGTAGACACTTCTATCATGTCACCCTTAAAATAGTATGTCTCTTAAAATTATGAAAATGAATCTTTATTTAAAAACATAAAGGGTTTTAGGTATTTTAACTATTAAACCATTACCTAAAGCTACCACATTAGGCATTTGTTGAGCCGCAGAGATTGCTTCCTGAATGAGCTTCTCCTTTTTCTTGGAAGCCTTCTTTGGGGTCTTCTTGGCGGGAGGAGAAAGTGGAGAAAGTTCGTTCAGAATTTGCAATTCGCTTGCTAGGATCTGAGATTCCCCTGAGATGCTTTGATCTGCCAGCGCTTGTTTTTTCTTCTTCCCAGGCTTTTTCGGCTTTGGTTGGCCTGTCAGGGCTACTTGTGCAGACAGAGGATCACTGCTTGAAAAAATTTTCATCTTGAGACCCTGTGGAGGATCCAACCCTGGAGGGGATGAAGCTTCCTCTATTTTTTCCTTCTTAACTTTGACACCAGTTTTCTCTTTGGTTTTCTCTGGTTTGATCTTCTTGACCACCTTTTTAACTGGGGTCACTGTGTCCAAGCCATCAATCGGCGGTGAAGATAGCTTTGTTAGAATGCTTGTGCTGGCTGACATTTTGGCTGTTGATGTAGGGGAACTGAGCAAATATTTGATAACACTCTTGTGGTCGTCCGTGTTGACATTTGTCGGCTGGTGGTGTACTAGGTCCAACTCTGACTCTTGTTTGATGGTTAATGCCAGAAGATCAGTGGGGGTCATTACAGTCTGATTGACAGAAGTAGACACAAATGATCAAAACAAACTAGTGCCTTTTATAGGTTGTGAAAATTGGACTTGAACAAGACATCAAAACATTTTATTTGAATGGCAACACAGTCTATAATCGTGCACAGAAAATTATTTTATTACATTCATTTACCATTTACATTTAAACAATAACAATTAAATGACAGCATGATTCAACAAAAGAAGAATTTTGTAATGCTATCTCTAACTGAATGAACTGCTTTAAACAACTGCAGCAGTTTTTAAATCACATCTAGAAGGAAGTTATGTTTCAATCTTAACTTTGCTCCCGATCCAAAATTTCATTACACATATTTGGACCATTGGGTGATCCAGAAAAATATATTTATAATTACCAACATACAATTACCCATGTCAAGTGTATAGAAATGTGGTTTAAAAATTTTTTTTTTTAAAAATGAAAATAAAAAGAGATACCTTTAAAATCAAGTCAAATACCTGAGTTTTTAATTGGTCATTAGTGTGCATGGGAGTCAAATGTTGGACTGGTTTGACGGCTGGTATAGTTGTTTTCATCTTCTTGGTAGTTACTGGTGTCACTTCTGAATTCGGTACTTTGGGCAATTTTATTTTTTTAGCCGACTTCACTTTTTCACTGAATCCTACTTCAGACTCGTCTGGTTGTGATGGTTTGGGAGTTTTGGTTTTTTTGGTCACCTGCTGGGTCTTCTCCACCTGCTCAAATTCTTCCATTTCCAACACTTTTGCTGACTTTTTCCGCACCTATGAATTTTTTTTGAAGAAGTG
Source organism: Lymnaea stagnalis (assembly GCA_964033795.1). NCBI lineage: Eukaryota > Metazoa > Mollusca > Gastropoda > Lymnaeidae > Lymnaea > Lymnaea stagnalis. The sequence continues at coordinate 288,892 of CAXITT010000710.1, read as the reverse complement.
AATAGTTTTCATTACTGGTTTATCACAAGAGAATAATAATGTACCACTTGTTTATTGATAATAAACAAACGTCCCACTTTGCTTTTTAAAAACTTACCCTTCCCGATCGCCCTGAAGTTCCTCCATCCTCGTGGTCATCCATTTTCATCAGTTTAGATGCAGAGCCTGTATCAGATACATAATGATCCTTTCAAATAATTTGTGCAATAAAAATTTGATGAATAAATACAACAATCACATGTAGAAATTGTGGGAATGAGAAGGGGATTTTAATGTTTAAAACCTTATTATAGGCCTATTTATATATCCTCTTTTGTTTTGTTGCCTATTCCAAAACATTATTATTACTTGAACTCACCTTCAAAATCTGATTCACTTTCTCTTTTTGACATAGTTAATTTTAGCAAAGCTGGAAAGGAAAAAAAAGATTAAGTTAAACTAATGCTGCACATGCAACTTGATACAACTCTGCACTTTCAAAATTTTCATCATCTGAATTAAGTGAATGCATGCCTTATTCCTGTTATTTATCCACGACCTGTTGTACTACTCATCCCCTGACCTCAATGTGCAGCACAGCATATCCACAGACACAGAATGGTCCACTGGTCTGGGATAAGCATGACCCATTCCATATTGTCAACATGGAGATGAGCATACAATATTTTCCCCAATATTACTACCCACTTGAATAATAAGAAGTTCAGTACCTTTACAAATACAATGTAAAATACCTACAATCAATAGGAAAACAACATAATTCATATGTTTTAAACATGTGATTAACAAAGAAAATTTATTTTGTAATTTTTCAGCAAATAAATAAAAAGAACATACTGCTAATTAAGTTTGAAAGTTAAATGTTTCACATATGTTACATTGGGAAAAAAAGCCACACTTTATGTTATCACTCAAGATGCCTCTTAGATTGGATATTTTTATGGCATTTTATCAAATTAACACCAAGCTAGTTTTTTAATTATATGCCATACTTTAATTCTCATCCCCCTAACCCTAAACACCCCCTCCCCCCACGTCAGTGTTAAAAGATGACACGGACACCAAAATGCAGTACACACTTTTCCTGAGCTGTGAATATTTCAATAGCTCAAAATATGATCATGTAATTAATTTCTGAAAATTTTAGTTTGGATATTTTCTCACTGCATTACCATGATTAGTCATGTGGTTCTTTTCTTTATCACAGGCTTAGAAACAATTTGTATATATTATGTATGTGCAAAAAAATCATTGTAATAACTTAAAATATATTTTAATTTTAATACTTTAATTATAATCTCATTGGGTGGTTAATTATAATATTTAAATTTTGTGGCATTTTGGAAAATGGGTTCAAATATTGTATTGCATTGTTTTTTTTTTGACAACTTTTAGATTTTCTTTTTGGTGGATCCTGAAATAAAGTGTGTAAAGGTGTATTCTATGAAACTGCAAGTTGGGTTTTCTTTATTTTAAATTTATTTTGCATTGTTTTTCTTCCTTTTTACAATTTTCTTACAATTTTTTTACCACAGTGTGTAAATGTAGCCGCTTACGTGTGTTGGTTGAGGGAAACAAGCATGTATCGGCTGAAATTACGTCAGGGGAGAGGGTGACTGCAGGACATTGAGACTTCTTACAGAATATCTAGATAGATACAATAAAGTAACTTAGTTCACCGAAAATTTATATACCGGTATAGGCAGAATTTTTTCCATTAAATTTTAACACTTTTGTGTTTCTCTTGGTAAATAGCTAAACAAGCATATTATCTCCCTTTGCCCTTCCAATGTTACCAGACATATGTTTTTTTACACGGCCGCCCCCTTGGTTGCCTAATGAGTCATGGTAACCATGGTGGCGGCCAAGGAAACGTCATGGTGCTGATAGCATAAATTTACCAAAAATTGAATGAACTATGACTTTTATCTTATTATTAAAAAATGAATGTTTTCTTAATAATAACATCATTATATTTGTGTTATGTAGCATACAGTCCATGTGCTTGAATTTTACTTGACCTCAATTAGAATCCTAGCAGACAGTAACGTCTGTTGTGGGCGTGGCCTATTCTTTTGATGTAGCTTGTTTACAATCGTGTTTACCAATTAAACATGTTAGACTGTCTTCTTGGTATTTTCTCGAATGTGCTCGATAACCCGAGATATGTAAACAACACGTCATAAGTCTTTCTGGAAGGCAGGGCTTACGCCACCTATATAAGGGATTGACAGGCACAGACGGAGAGACGGAGATTCAGATAGATATTATTAACTTTACGAGGCGTGTATTATTCTTTTTGTTCTTATGTATGTGTTTATTTCGCATTTCATCATTATTCATTGGCACATTATTCTAACTGTGTGCTGGTACAAGATCTACCATACTGTAAGTTGATGATTTGTAATGATATTTCTTTTCTTTTGTGATGACATAAATACTTATTAAATCTTATTAATTGTAACTAGAAACTGTTTTGGGTGTCTTATCTTTAATATTGTTGACTCTATGGTATTGTCCTTTGTTAGGCACTGTTTACAACGAGCCAAATAAAATTAAAATAGGAGATTAATTTCTCATATTAGAAGCCAGTGCGTAACAACTTGTAAAGGCAGTGTCTACATGTCCTGCGTGCCGGACGTATATCTCCGGCACTATCTGTCCGGCGACCAAGTCACATGACCGCCACAAGAATACTTAATCGAGATATTAGTCCGGTGACCAAGTCACATGACCCCCGTAACAAAGTGGCTCGAGATATTTGTCTGTCAGCCTTGTCACTTGACCGCGAATGATTCAAAACTATTGTTAATTTTAAAATCAATTTTTTAAATTTCTCTACCAAGTAATTTACTAAGTATCTTGCAAACAAATAATAGAACAAAATAGTTAGGCATATTACCAAAACAAAGGGGGGGTTAAGCAATAATGCATTCTAGAAAACCAGAGGACAGTGAGCATGCTAAAGTGGCATGGATACCAGCACAACATAAATATCCAATCAATCAATTTATTTATTATATAGGGATCAGCCAATAAATGTACACAATATTGGAATATCAATGCGATGCAACTACTTTGCTGGCGACCACTTGTTACATGACATGCTACCCCCAAAATAATATCTTCCACTAGTCGTCCGGTGGGTCGGTCATGTGCCCGCTGGAAGAATTTCTCCCACTTGTCGTCCGGCTGTCTCGTGACATGCCCGCCGACGTATATCTCCAGCACTATTTGTCCGAAGCCCGCGCTGGACATGTAGACACTTTGATTTGTAAATTGTATGATTGCAATGTTGGAAAATGACAAATTACTGAATATTATTAGCATTGTTTTGCACACCACATTGGCAATGTTGTTGTTTGTTGTGTAGTGACATCATGTTTTCAGTTTTATGCTGTCTTGTCGTGCTCCATGTTTGTATTGGTAGTGCTCTATGTTGTTCTTATGAAATAAACGTTGAACTAACTTTGATGGTTGCCTATGCAGATGCTTATTTGATTATCTTCCTTGTGAATTAACTTAGCAACTTAATATTTTCAACATACAATAGGACATAGTCTAGTCATAGGTTAAACCTAATTATTAATTAAACTAACTATAATTCTAATACTATTATACTATAGGCTACACTTCTTCTTCTCTTCTATATCTTAAGGGCCCACGATCAATTTATTGATCATTTTGGCTCCTATGCATGTAGATGGGATTTGCAATGTTTCTGTTACTGGTGTTGATGAGGAAATCATGCAGTAGGGCTTTGAAGGCTTGAGGCAATAGACACAAATGTGTCTAGTGTTGTCGCCTCAACCGTTCCTTTTGAAAGATTGTTCCAGTCCCTGATTGTTTTGGGCAGGAATGAGTAGCTCCTATACTGGCTTCTTGCTGGTATGAGCCTGAATTGCCTGTCATGGCCTCGTCGCTGTCTATGGGGGAGAGGGACGAGTTTCTGTTTAATACTGGAACAGTGGACCAGCCCATTATTTATCTTGTACATCATGGAGAGCCTTGATTGTCGTCGTCGTTTCTCCAATGGTGACCAGCCTAGTGTTTCTAGCATGCTGTAGCGGTTTAGGACAAAGCGTGCTGCTCGTCGCTGGACCGCCTCCAACTTGTCAATGCTCTTCTGGGTAAATGGGTCCCAGACTGAAGATGCATAATCTAAAATCGGACGGATAAAGGCTTTATATGCTCTTTCTTTCACACAGGAGTTGCCAATCTTTAGATTTCGCCTTAAGAACCTTTGCTGGTATGAGCCTGAATTGCCTGTCATGGCCTCGTCGCTGTCTATGGGGGAGAGGGACGAGTTTCTGTTTAATACTGGAACAGTGGACCAGCCCATTATTTATCTTGTACATCATGGAGAGCCTTGATTGTCGTCGTCGTTTCTCCAATGGTGACCAGCCTAGTGTTTCTAGCATGCTGTAGCGGTTTAGGACAAAGCGTGCTGCTCGTCGCTGGACCGCCTCCAACTTGTCAATGCTCTTCTGGGTAAATGGGTCCCAGACTGAAGATGCATAATCTAAAATCGGACGGATAAAGGCTTTATATGCTCTTTCTTTCACACAGGAGTTGCCAATCTTTAGATTTCGCCTTAAGAACCCCAAGGCTTGGTTTGCTTGGTTACATACATTGTTAATATGCTCGTCCCAGCGGACCTCTCTTTGAATGGTAACACCCAGGTACTTTACGGAGGAAACTTGCTCAAGTATATGGCCATGCAGTTCGTATTGGTAGTGTAGAGGAGTACAACTTCTAGAGACTGATAGTGTCTGGCACTTGGCAGGGTGAAATTCCATGTTCCAGCTCATCTCCCACTCAGCTAACAGATTGAGATCCTGTTGTTGGCGATCGTCCTATACACTGCTGTGTCATCTGCGAACAGTCTTGCCTGTGATGTCAGTTTCTTGGATAGGTCATTAATGTACGCTAGGAGCAAACAGGGGCCCAGGACTGATCCCTGGGGGACCCCTGACTTCACATCGACAAAGGAGGAGCTTGTACCGCCCACCACTACTGCTTGGCGTCTGTGGCTGAGGAAGCTAGAGATCCCTGTTTTAGTGGTGCATTGAATCCCATATCTCTGGAGTTTGTGTAGAAGCAAACTATGATTCACACGGTCAAATGCTTTTGCAAAGTCCATTACTAGTACGTCAGTCTGCTTGTGGTTCTCCAGATTGGTCATCAGGTCTTCTACAAATTCGAGAAGCTGGGTCTTACATGATCTATTGACTCGGAAGCCATGTTGAGTCATTGAGTATATTTTGGCTTTCAAGATGCTTCATGATTGTGCTTACGATTATGTGCTCCGACAGTTTGCAGACCACGCTGGTGAGGGATATCGGACGATAGTTGGCAGGGTCAGAAAGCTCCCCTTTCTTGTAAATTAGAGCGACATGCGCTGTTCTCCAGTCTGCTGGAACATTTCCTGTGCATAGTGACGATTGGAAGATGATTGTCAGTGCAGGTGCGATTTCTTTGGCTAATTCTTTGAGCACTCGTGGTTTGATGTTGTCAGGACCACATGCTTTGTAAGGGTTAATGGTATTGAGGAGGGCAAACACACCTTGTTCTGATATCTGGATATCTCCCATGACAGGGTAGGCTCTGTTCATCATTTTGGTCTTCAGAAGGAACTCAGTCTCAGAGTACTCTCTATTGTCACCAAAGACCGACTGGAACTGCTGATTGAGTATCCCCGCCTGTGCTTTTGGTTCAGATGTCAATTGGCCATCCCCCCTCAAAGGGGAAACTCCAGCGTTTGAGGACTTTTGGTGCTTCACATAGCTCCAGAAGCGCTTGTTCTTGACATCTTTGGTCGGGGTGTCTTCCTCTGAGAAGATGCCGTTCATGTAGTTCCAATACGATCAACGCAATAAGCGTTGAATGGTTTGGCGGAGTCTCAGTACCTCCTCTCTCAGTTCAATCGAGCCATTTTTCTTCATACTCATACGTTTGTATTGGCAGTCTCTCCTGTGGATGAGCCTACGGATTTCAGCCGTGACCCATGGCTGATTTATCCTAGGTTTGGTGATTTTTGTGGTATGAATTTCTTCACTGCAGTTTATAGTGCAGGCCCTACTTTGGGCAGTTTAGTGGGTTTTTTTAGGCGTACTAGTACTTATATAATGACACTCAGACTGCTACAAAAACAAAGTCAAACACTGCTACTATGTGAAGTATGTGGTAGGCTGCTAGGCCTAGGCTACACACTACTCACTCAGTCACTGACTACTACTACTACTACATTTCACGACTTAAACTAGATTCTAGAATCTAAATTTTATTAATTTAAACGTGGAATGCAGACATTACTATACTAGTTAAAGTACTAGTTAATTAAAATTAGTCATATGTTCTGAAAACTTAAGGCCTATACAGACATTGACATATCATTATTAAAATAAATCATACCTCCGAGAAACGAATTTAATACAAATAAAGCCCTAACTGCTAACTGGCGGACATAAATGTTCAGCGTCGGTTTTACAGAATTTATTTATTTACTATAAATTGGCTAGCAGTTTTAAATTTTCGTTTCTTAAAATTTTAAACTGTTAAAACTTAGCCTACAATGAAATTTATTGCACTAAATTTCCATCTGAACGTGTGATCAGGACTGCCACACCTTGGGAATTTTTGCAAGATCTTGGGAATTCACTACCCAATCCATGACCAAAACTCACTTTTTTTTTTTTTCATCCCAAGATTTAAAAAAAACCAAACTGTTATATATTTTCATGATCTTGGGAAATATTTGGACAAATCTTGGGAATTAAAAAAAAATTGAGTGGAAGCCCTGCGTGTGTTGCAGTCCACACTAATGATTAATGAAAGTCTGACCCTTTAGTTTTCTTAAAAAATAAGTAATAAAAAATAATTAATATTTATTAAAGCTTAATTTATAACAAAAGGAAATCATGCTCCTTTTAAATAGGCACTGTAACTGTGGAGTTTAAGAGTTGCTACGAAAAGCCTTACCATGTCTACAAGTACAACAAGTACAGAGTTTACAGAGTCAAGTCTAAACTCTAAATTTAAAATTTAAATCATTTTCATTGATTCATTGTCTTATTAAATCTCACATCTCTTTTTGTTACTACAACTTACAACTACATTACAAGTCAAATAAATTCAATTAACAACAATGTCATGACATGTAGGCGTAGGCCTACATACACAAAACAAGGATTAATTCTTAATAATAGTAGGCCTATTATTATTATTAATAGTTAGAACTAATTAGTAGCAAGCCAGACATGAAGCAGCAGTTTAAACAAACAACACAGTTGTAGATTGGTGCAATTTTATGAGAGAACAATAAAAATCGTAACAGTGGCTGGAAAATAATCCAGATCAAATTGGAGGCATGGACAACAATCGACTACCAGTAGTGGTGGAAATTGATGAGAGTCTAACTAGTCTATGTATTTTCATCGCAAATATCACAGAGGCCAATGGCGAGATGGCCACTTGGTCTTTGGTGGCATTGAATGCGGCAAGGTTACATGCTTTCTAATACTATTAGCGTTTCCTGACTGCACAGAGGCTACACCTGAGCCGTTGATTCAAAGATAAATCTTCCCTATTACACAAAATATCATGTCTGATGGCTGGGAGGCCCAAGCACATAGTGACTGTATCACCAATGGCATTTACATGCACTATGTTGTTGTGAACAGAACTTGTTCAATCATGAAGATAGCAAAGTTCACAATGAAAACTTGGAGAACATAGGAATGGGAAAGAAGCGGATACTTCACAGTCAGTTGGTAACATCCCTTGGAAATGTATTCCGCAAATAGGCTTGACAAGTTCAGCGACTATCGGGCCTATATGATTGTGACATTCTTGAAGTTCATAAAAAAAACTATCCAGTTTGAATCACCTCCGAAAAGAAATGGCATATTTCAGATATTATAACTGCTGTTATATTTACATTCTCCAATGACTTTATGTATTTTTGATATAAAAAACTGTTGTTTTATTTATGCTCATAAATAATTTACTATTAATTAATATGACATGACATATTCCTGATATAACAACTGTGTTTTATTTACATTCTCCAATGACATTATATTATATATTTCTGATATAGTAACTTTTGTTTTATTTTCGTTAACATAAATGAATAATTTAATATAATTTTTATCAATTTAAATTCTTGTTTTGTTTTTGTGAACATGCTTTCAGTTTGAAAAGTTAAGCATCAATAAATAATTTAGTGTAATTTAATATAAATTATATAAATTCAATTTCTTGTTTAATTTTGTAAACATGGCTTCAGTTTGAAATTTCATTTAGCAAATCAACTTATAGGTGCAAAAATCTGGCGTATAGGGAGGAAAAAAAACAAGAAAATGGAGAGATCATTTATGCTAATGGCTATGTACCATTGGGGGCCATAGAAATCAAATAAAAAGAAAAGTTAGTGCCGTACAATTTAGTTTTAGTTAACTATTACTGACTGGAGTTAATTTAATAAAGAATATCGGTACACATAAATTTGTATGCCAAAATATAAAATTCTATCAGAAAATTTACTTACCTGAACTGCACTTTTACCGACCTAAGTGCCCTAAGCCTTAGCCTTAGTAAGCCCATAAGCCTAAGACATATGTTAAGACCTTTAAAAATAATGAAACATCTCACTGTCTGTCTCTTACTAACCTTAGTAAACTCTAATTTCCCTAAAAAGTACCGGTATAAAAAAAAATAATTTTTTAAATCACATAAATAGCCAGTAAAAACACTTGAAACAGAGCTACTAAGAACTCTACTAAACTATCTAATAATTTAAATAAATAAAATCGAGTTATCATAATAATATGATAGTTTAACAATGACTAAACTATTACTATTAGTATACCATAGCATAGGCCTGTTATGTCTCTGACTCTGAGACTAAGTCACTAAGCTATGGTGACCAGAAGTCCAGCTTTACCTGGGATAGTCCCCATTTTTTGCATCCCCCATCACAGCATCCCCAAAAGGTCAGGACATGTGGGCCTGTGGAGTTTTCAGAAGAACTGCAAAATTTTCCCTTGACAAGGACAAATTCTCCCACTGTGATAGTCTTTCTCCGATTACAACAACATGTGGACACCATATAAATTATAAGTGGCATATGAAAGTCGATACATTGAAACAAATGTTTGTTGTCAAATGCAATTTCAGTGATTCCTTTTTATGACTGTTGTTAAAAAAAATGACCTGATAGCTATCCACTCATCTCAGAAATATTAGTGTGCCATGATTATGAAATTAATAATTACAATTAGCTTCTTGGTGCTTAATATTTTTGACACATGTCGGTTGTGTCAATTTCATTAAATTTTTTAAAATGTCATTTGTTAGCAGTTAGTTACTCCCTGACAAGATGTTTTTCCTTTTATGAACATTAAACAAGTGACATTTTCTGAGTATTGAAAAATTCCTCACAAAAAATTTCTGGTACTTATCTACCTTATTGTTCACAAATATTTTACCTGTGATTCTTAATTAACACAACATAAGGTTCTGCTACGTCCACAACATACAGAACCGGTATATTAGATATTGTACACTAATGAAGTTGTTCTTTGCCCTTCAGTCAATTTTTTACATTTTTACCAACCGTTTTTGTCTTCAGTGGTGGGGGTTCCTACACCCCGGGTCCCAGGTTAACCCCCCCCTCCCCCACCAACCCGGGGGTCCCATGTTACCCCCAGTAAAATCGGATCACCATAACTAAGCCTAACTCTAACTTACTCTCTGAGCATGGATACTAGTAGGTATCTATCATAGTTCAAAGATTTTCTTTTAGAGGAGTGACACTCTGTGCATGCCCTGTATAAGTCCTAACCCATACAAATTCATACCTGATAGGGATACAAAACATTACTGACGTCACTTCATCACAGGTATCAGGGTTGGGCTTAGATCTAGCATTAGGAGGAGTTTGTCTTCCTGTATGCAGTACCATACTGATTCTTGCTGTCCTTGACTTACCTCAAATTAATACTTGAAATTTTAAGAGTATTTAAATGAAACAACTTGCCACCCCTGCTCCCCCCAAAACTTGTCACCCCTGTGCAAATGCATGTGTTGTGTAGTCGTTAGAGCTGGCCCAGAGATAGGTGATCATACGCTGTGGAATCTTTTAAATGAGAGCTGTAAAAAATTTGAGGAATTCTGTGTGCATTATAAAAGTCATTTACTCCTTTCTCTATCGATGATTTGAAATACCATCGAAAAATAATTATTCACCAAATTTAACAAATTTATATTGTTTTCAATTAATTTCAATTCCACTTATTTTCTGTTCTTGTTTTAATTTTTTTCTATTTCACATAGAATGTCGAGTTATTTCATTGGAGTAGATGTAGGCACAAGCAGTGTTAGAGCTAGTGTAGTTAATGATGTTGGTGCAATACTATCCACCTGCATTCATCAAATTAATATATGGAACCCAAAGCCAGACTACTATCAACAGTCTTCTGAAAACATATGGATTAATGTCTCTAAGGCTGTTAAGGTATTTATTCATTCATTCCGAGATCATCTTAATGATAATACCACACAATTTTATAGTGTTAATAAATGAAGGATGCGTTCAAGCTGTGTGAAACAAATAGTAGGACAAGGTGTGTGCAAGCTTGAATTAAGAAGATGGCAATCACTTAAGTTTTAAACTTGTTTCTATTTCTTGTCCTATTTTCATATGTCCTGTTTGCAGAGTTAGGCTCTTTGATGAAACATTGTCTTATTGTCCTGTTTCTTAATTCAAGATTCCACATACCCTATCCTACTATTTCCTTTAAATTGTTGTTAGTAATTTTTGTAACAATCCGATGTAAATGGAAAAATTTTAAATAAAATGACTGACCCAATACTACCTACAGAATTTTTTAGCATTTTAGGTTCCATTTTGAATGAAAGCAAATGTAATTCTGACATTTGAGATAAATTCTGTAATTAAGTCTTTCTGTAAGTCTTTTGTGCTCTTAAAAAAAAAATGTCTATTTATTGATTACAGACTGCTGTTTCTGAATCAGCAGTAGCTCCAGATAAGATTGGAGGGATTGGGTTTGATGCAACATGCTCCTTGGTGCTATTAGATTCACAGTTCCAACCTGTTTCCATTTCCCCAACGGGTATTATTTGAATTCTTTTACTGACTGTTTTTTTATTAAACAAGTGACTAATCTCATTTACATTTAAAAATGTAAATATCATGTTTTCAGTGTGCTCTTTGCCTTTTATAAATGCAGGGATGCACAATCAATTAGCCGCACAAAAAAATAAGAGTGGCCTTGTGTCTTTAATATCTGTATAAGTTTATTTAGTTGCATGTTTGTATTGGTTGTCCGTTTGTTGGTTGCACTTTGTTCCCCTTTGTAATTTGGGCAAATGCTGACTTAACTTTATACATTTCTTTTCAGCTGAAAAAGATCAGAATATTATTATGTGGATGGACCATCGAGCCCAGAGTCAGACTGATGTTATTAATGCCACTAAGCATCAAGTGTTAAACACCGTTGGGGGCGTCATGTCACTAGAGATGCAGCCCCCAAAACTAATGTGGCTTAAACAGGTCTATAGCTTAAAATACAAAACTTTCTGAACTTGATATAATTGATAAAATCTTGTGAGTAAAGTAATTGTGAACAAGATGATAACATAATTGATATCAAATATTTGAAAGACCTAATAATTATTCAAAGAAAAGTGTTAGCAATTTTTAAGTACATTACCATTTAAAAACCAATGAATGAATTTTTGTTTTCCCAGAATTTGCCTCAAAGCTGGAAGTCAGCATGCCACTTCTTTGATCTTCCAGACTTTCTCACATGGAGAGCTTCAGGCTCTTTAAGCAGGTCAGATGGCTTATCATTTATCAATCCATGTCAACTTCTCTTATTCTCAGAGTCAGATACAAGCATAACTAAAAGTCCCTTCTGAACAAAATGTATAATAAATGCAATGACTGGTTTGTGTAAACTGTATCAAAGAGTTTCAAATAAACCTCTTGACTACAGTGTTTCCTTATAAATGAACTGTTTTCTTTAGGTCCTTGTGTTCTCTGGTGTGCAAGTGGGGCTATCAAGCAGGGGAAGACAACCAAGCATGGGATGATAATTTCCTTTCCTTGATTGGCCTTGAAGACCTTGCTGATAATGGGTATACTAAAATTGGTAAATCCATTATTCACTTTATGCTATTTTTACCTAGAAAAATAATAAATTACTTCTCTGAGTGATCCTTGTGCTCTTATCCCATTAAAACAGTGTAAACAACATTCTGCAGCATACTGAAAATTTGGTGTTTTACAAGGCTTAAAGGACTAAGCAATTGAGAAAAATTAAATTAAAAATGTTCCTAAAACGTTTTTTTTTTTTACAAGTCTGTCATTGGATAATTATGACATCCTCTGTGCTCTGTTGTTGCATGGGGATTTTCCTCAGTTATAGGAAAAGAACCTAGTGTAATGGATTCATGAACCCAGCTTGACAGCTATTTTTGGGGAGGAGGAAAACCCTGAGTTAGAAACCTCAGCCACTGAAGACAGCAGCCAAATTGGCTTGGGTTATTAATTAACAGCCTATAATCTCCTGAAACAATGTGTCAAATGAAAGAAAAATAAAGATGAAAAACTACTAGGCCTTACACTACATAAATTGATAGTAAAATTTAAACAGTTTTGCATGGGAAAATCTGTCATCAGAGATGTAGCTAGGGTTGGTTTTGCCAGAGGCACGCCAAGCTACCACACCTCCCCCCTCCATGAACACGACACCCCCCCGCCCTCTACAGTTGGGAGACATGCCCATCATCATTATCAGTGACACTACAGCCCATGTAGGGCCCTGGTCTACTCCACCACAGCCTTCCATTTGTATCGAACCGTGGCTTTTCACATCCATGCGTGAACCACCAACTGATGTAAGTGTAAGTCCTTCTCTACATCATTGATCTGTCTCAATCTTGATCAGCCGGTGAGCCGTCTGTCCCTAGGTTTCTGCCTATAGATCATTTTGCTGCTCTACAATCTGGGAGATGATGCCGCCCCCCTCAAAAAACAAGTGCCAACTGTGCATCTGTTCCACAACCCTTCCTGCGCCACTGTTTGTTTGATTGATTGGATATTTAAATAGCGCTGGTATCCAATGCTCACTGTGCTCTGGTTTTCTTAAATCTATTTAAACAAAAAAGTTTTAAAATGTTTCTTAAATGATTTTTTATCATTTTCAATTCCCCTCAAAGATTAAGGCAAACTGTTCCATAATTTTGGCGCTATCGCTTCAAAAGAGCGCACTCCGTATGACTTTTTTCTGTGTCCATCCAAACTGGGAGCTCTTGGTAAGGACTGTGTTGAAGACAGCAGGTTCTTTAAGGATACGTGTTATAAATCAGATCTTTATGATATTCCGGTGCAGAATCTTCTATGCAGTTATAGTTATTAACCTACTTCACTTTGTACCAGGAATCAAGACTCTAAGTCCTGGCTCACCATGTGGTTCAGGCTTGTCTCCACAAGCTGCTGAGGATCTGGGACTTGTTCCTGGGATACCTGTCGGGACATCACTGATAGATGCCCATGCTGGGGCATTGGGTGAGTACATAACATTTGTTTCTGTCGATTTGTAACTAGATGATTTATGCATAGCACACTTGCCTGATCCACTAGAGGTTTGAACAGTGATCTCTCATTTATCTCCACAAAAGCTTTGTCAGATCTCAAACACATAACTCATGAAGTTTCTATGTTTGAATTAAGCATAACATCACTGTTGGGTATCTTTCTGTCTTCCTTGCCTTGGGTGGACAAGGTTAAAGGCTCATTGTAATGCTTCCAGATCAGAGGTATCATTATTTGATGCCAGGTTTCCACATACACTGACAAGTGACTAGTTTTTTGTTATACCCCCCCCCCCCCAACCCCACCTACCCCTGGCTGCACCAGGGCCTGGCATTTGTCCCACGCTTAAACATAGCCATATGTGAATAACAGGATATCAGACCTTGAGAAACCAGATTTTTCTAGAGCAGCCTTTTCAATTCTTCTGCAGTGATGTACTTTGTGAATACTGCTTTGCTGTACTTTGTGAATACTGCTTTGATGTACTTTGTCAATACTGCTTTGATGTACTTTGTCAATGTTGCTTTGATGTACTTTGCCAATACTGCTTTGATGTACTTTGTCAATGTTGCTTTGATGTACTTTGTCAATACTGCTTTGCTGTACTTTGTCAATACTGCTTTGCTGTACTTTGTCAATACTGCTTTGCTGTACTTTGTCAATACTGCTTTGATGTACTTTGTGAATACTGCTTTGCTGTACTTTGTCAATACTGCTTTAATGTACTTTGTTAATACTGCTTTGATATACTTTGTCAATACTGCTTTGATATACTTTGTCAATACTGCTTTGATATACTTTGTCAATGTTGCTTTGATGTACTTTGTCAATGTTGCTTTGATGTACTTTGTCAATGTTGCTTTGATGTACTTTGTCAATGTTGCTTTGATGCACTTTGTCAATGTTGCTTTGATGTACTTTGTCAATGTTGCTTCGATGTACTTTGTCAATGTTGCTTTGATGTACTTGTCAATACTGCTTTGCTGTACTTTATCAATACTGCTTTGATGTACTTTGTCAATGTTGCTTTGATGTACTTTGTGAATACTGCTTTGATGTACTTTGTTAATACTGCTTTGATATACTTTGTCAATACTGCTTTGATATACTTTGTCAATACTGCTTTGATATACTTTGTCAATGTTGCTTTGATGTACTTTGTCAATGTTGCTTTGATGTACTTTGTCAATGTTGCTTTGATGTACTTTGTCAATGTTGCTTTGATGTACTTTGTCATAATGCTTTAGCATACAAATGTGTGGTAGTAAATGAAATGTGGACACACTTTATGGTGGTATTTCCTGGACCTCATTGCTTCTTTTAAAGGCTTTATTGTTGCTTCCATACATGTCTGCACATTAAATGTGTTTAAGAAAATAGAAATTTAAAATCTACATTTAACACCCAAAATTAAATCAAGCTGTGAAGATGCAAACAATGGTTGTTGCGATCTGTTTCATGCTGTTTACCATTTTCTGTCTCACAGCTTGTTTAGGCTGCAACCCCAGTTGCAAGTCATTGGTGTCAGATATAGAAAACTGTTTGGTGGTCATAGCTGGAACGTCCACTTGTCATGTCATTGTAAGAGCTCATTTACCATAATTCATTTCAGTAAATGCAGTTTGACAATAGCAATTTTTTCCATATGTTTATGTAGTTGTAATTTTTTTGGAAAGCACAGAAAAAAAACCCAACAACCAAAAAAACCCCTAATATTATATAATTCTATACTTTAAAAACCATAACATGCTTGTGATACTCTCTTTGCTGATATGATGATGGCCATTTCCATGAGCTACCTAACTACTCACTGACACATTGCATTCCATGTATGTTTCCAAATGTTGCTGTTGCTTACCCTAAATTTAAAAAGTTACCACATTATTAGTCTGCTGCCTTGTACTTGTATGTGTTATCTTTTCATAGTGCAGTAAAAGTCAAGTGTCTGTGCCTGGAGTCTGGGGGCCGTACTACTCAGCCATACTGCCAGCCATGTGGATTAATGAAGGGGGGCAGAGTGCAACTGGACAGTTGGTGAGGTATAAGGACATTGATGCACAGAATAAATGTGTTGAGATTTTTACTAATAGAAGTTGGCAGACATGGTTCAGTCACTGATATCTTATACACATGCAAGTCTGGATTAGAAGGAAAGTTATCATCGACAATGGTTGAAGCATTCAGCTAATTACAGAAGAAATTAAGTGTACAAAGTCCAAAAAGCAAAAAACTCCTATTTTTAGTTTTGAAATTAAGAGAGATACAGAACAAAGAAGGATGAACAAATTACTGTTTAATTATATGCTCTCTTGTGTTTTGCATATATTTTGTGGTGCACTTCACTGAGACATCTGAAAATCGTAATGTTGGGTTACCTAACTAAAACGGCTCTCATTGGATAAGTGTATATAAATTAATTAATTTAGCAAATTGATATTACTGTATAATACTGTGCATAATGTGAAATGTTTTGGTTAAAAATACTACTTAATACTACTTTATTCTAGTGTTTCGCATTATACATATGTGTAAACATCTTTTCATTACTGTTATATGATATTAATTGACTTCCACATTCTTTGCATTCTTTTTAGAGGCTTTGGTACTTTTACAAAATATTATCAAGACCTGCTGGTTTCTGATTTTGCATTGCTAGCTTGAATACACAAATCTCTAAGTACATAAATGGATTAGGGTGATTCCATCTTAAATTCTTTGCAAAATTTTATGGACATGAAGATAAATGGATTAGATATTGCAACTTGAATTTCATTAAATGCATTGTAATTTTTGTAGTCATGATATTTTAATCTCCAAGATCATAGTTCTTGTCTAGTTCTGTGCACTGACTTCTCAGAAGAGATAGGACAGTTAGTATTTTACTTTCAGATTGACTTCGTCTCAACCAATCACTCAGCATTTGCTACAGTAAAGGACAAGGCAGAGATCAGGTACTTTTTAAAACCATATAAAACTGGAGCTCAGGACAACCCTATAGAACATTTGGCACTCTGTTTTAAAATTTTGTCTATATTCTTGTATTTTTAAAACTAAAATTAAAGTCTTTTAAACACAATGGCCCTAGAAGAGAACTGTGCATGATCATACTATGTGTGAATGGACAGCTACATAGAAAGTTTTTGATTTCAAGACTAGTAGTGAAGCATCAATATTTCAGAATGAGGTTTCTATGAAAAGTTTCATAATAAACTAATGTCTGATATCTCAATAGTGCATAAGGTGAATATGAATTTGCTTTCATGATAAATATTTACTCTTCATGTTCAGTGGCCACCATGTTTATGAATATCTGAATGCACATCTGCAATTAATGGCAGATAGAGCCAACTTGTCAAATGTCGCAAGCCTGACACACACCTTACATGTTTGGCCAGATTTTCATGGCAACCGGTCTCCTTTGGCAGATGTCAGTATGAGAGGAATGGTAAGGAAAAGAGATTTGAGTTATGTACAAACTAAGTTATTTTTTTTTAGCTGGAGAGTTCTATGACTTCCACATAACAAGCTGCTTCCTGTATAATAAACAAAATATTTAAAAAGAACATATCTTTCCAAAACAGGTGTGTGGTCTTTCTCTGTCAGCTACTGAAGATGACCTTGCCCTTCTGTATCTTGCTACAATACAAGCTCTAGCTGTAGGTACTTTAGGACTTAAATTTTTTTTAAAAATATTATAAACCGCTTTTTTCATTTAATGGAATGGACTTTGTTGATAATGTTGTCAATTGGCCTAGCAGTTTTACTATTGAATTTTAAATAATGTCATTTTAAAAAAAAAGTGTCCCAGTAAACAAGATTCTACTAACTCCCTTAAACACTTTAAAAAGTCTTAAATATACAAATTAAATAATTATTTATCTAAAAATAAGTATTTTTGTTTGGTTTATACCTATAACAGTATGGCACGAAACACATTGTTTCAGAGATGGAGAAAAGCGGTCATACCATTGCCATAATGTTCTTGTGTGGTGGATTACGTAACAATACCCTCTACCTGCAAACTCATGCTGACGTCTTAGGTAAGGAATCATATGAAACCACTTTATAAAAATGGAGAAGAAAGTTAAGTACTGGAAGAATACTGTGCAAGTTAAGTTTAATATTTTAGATGAAATAACTACTTTTATCTGAATATTCAGAATAAAGAGAACTCACAATCCACCAAAAATTTACCTTTTTGCTTTAAAAGTTAAGTTTCCAATTACACTAATTTTTAATGGTTGCAACAACCACAGTCCTGTCAAGGCTTTTCATCCCTAGCACAATCCTTTGGATCTTTTACTTGTGGATAACATTATGTCTACCTTCAGCCAATGGAGAAACCTTCAGTTTGCTACCACCATCACAAAGAGCAAACATCTTCTAAACATAAACCACTCTTAACTCCTCCTTCTGCATGGTACCTTCAAAAACAATATTTAAAAAATGATCATCTTTTTTATTCAATATATTTTTACATGAACAAGCTTCCAATATTTTTTAATGTATCACTATATTTCTTTGTTAGGTCTGCCTGTAGTTCTCCCAAATACAGAGCAATCAGTCATTCTTGGTGCTGCAATGTTGGGAGCATGTGCATCTGGACAGTTTTCAAGTCTGCAGGTATGTGGTAAAATCTGTTGGTTTAAAAAAATGAGGAGGAAGAAAACTAGTTTGAGTTTGAGATATTTATCAAGAAAACCTTATCATAAAATTTAATGAAACCAAATGCTACACTATGACAATCTCAATAAAAAAAACATCAACTCAAATTTACTCACTAAACGAGACAATCCTCCAACAAGTATCGCGTTCATTAGTAATTGTTGCAACTCAATATTATGTTCATTAGTTGTTGAACGCTTTTCCCGCGCTTGTCTATTATAGTTAGTGAACGCTCTTCCCGCCATTGTCTTTATGACATATTTTTATGCTGAGTCGTGACGTATTGTCTATGCAGTGTTGTGACGTATGTTTTAGTCGTGCGGCAGTCTTGAGTGGAACCTTGGAGTGATAGGATGTTTATTATATTTACTTAGATATTAAAGTTATAGTTATTATGAAAAGGAGTTGAGTTTGTTAATTGATAGTGAGAATAGTACGACGCTTCAACGTATGAAAGAACTGACGAATGTAATCAATCCAAGAAGACAGTAGGAGTTGACATGGGGGCTTCTCATCCGGGATTGGTGAACCTCGTTATTTTCATACTTGAGGTAAAGTACAAGAACATTCTTTAGGAGTTGACATGGGGGCTTCTCATCCGGGATTGGTGAACCTCGTTATTTTCATACTTGAGGTAAAGTACAAGAACATTCTCATTATTCAACTTTAGTGAAGTTACAACCATCGTCGCATGTTCCCGTATTTCAATGTTGGAGCCCCGCTGCCACCGTGTGTCAAGTTTATATGAGTTGCATACGCCAGTAACTCCATCAACCACCTACGTCCTGTATTAGGCTAGTTATGTCCTAACCTGCAACAGGCTAACTACACCCTGCCCGTTATCAAGTTGCCAACGTCCTGTCCAGTTCCAGTGAAATAACTATGCCCTGCCCGTTATCAAGTTGCCAACGTCCTGTCCAGTTCCAGTGAAATAACTATGCCCTGCCCGTTATCAAGTTACTAACCTCGTTTCCAGTTCCAGTGAAATAACTACGCCCTGTCCGTTATCAAGTTACCAATCTCCTGTTCAGTTCCAGTGAATTAACTACGCCCATTGCTGCATCGAGTTATCTAAGTCCTGCCGGTAGTGAGCTACCCACTCCGTGTTCAGTTGGAGTGAATTAACTACGACCATCGCAATTAACTACGACCATCGCTGCATCGAGTTATCTACGTCCTGTCGGTAGTGAGCTACCCACTTCGTGTTCAGCTCCAGTGAATTAACTACGCCCCTCCACGTATCGAGTTAACTACGTTCTTTCAGCGGTGAGCTACCAACTTCGTGTCAAGTTCCAGTGAAATACCCAGCCCTGACCCTCATCAAGCCGCCAACGTCCTGCTGAGTTCCAGTGAATTAACTACGCATTTCCCTGTATCGAGTTATCTACGTCCTGTCGGTAGTGAGCTACCAACTTCGTGTCCAGTGAGCTACCAACTTCGTGTCCAGTGAGCTGTGAAGTCTTGTGGCCTGTCCGGTCACCCAGTTGAACAACGCCCTGTCCTGTTTCAACGAGCCACCAACGTTCCGTCCTGCATCAAGCTGCACATGCCCGATCCTGTATTGGCGAGTTACACACGAACTGTCCAGTGTCGACGATTCGCCTACGTTCTGTCCATTGAGCTGCCGATGTCCCGTGACCCGTCCCGGTCACCCACACATCAATGACTGTTTCCCAAGATCGCCATATAGGACAATTGAAGTTTGTGAGAGAACTATTGACAGTAAAGAACCATTGACACTTAATTAAGCCCAGTGTGTGTTTTGAATAATATTTAAATTCTATAGGACTTTCCACGAACCAGGCAAGTTGGATTTTTATTGTTTTAAAACATTTTTGGCATAAATTTTATTTTGTATTTACATTTTTTTACCTGGGTAGAATTTAGATTTTTGCTAGAGTTAGTTTAAACAGACTGCGATTGGTCCTTATTGTTTACTGTATGATCACCCTTAATTTGCATTGCTATGGCTGGATATGTCAGTGGGAAATGGAGTTTAGAAGAAATTAGGCATGTGGGAGTGTTACTTTGTTATACCGGAGAGAACCTAGAGGAGTATATAAGAGTTAAGTTTGAAGAACAAGAACTTCGAGCTAGAGAGGAAGAACTTAGAGCTAGAGAAATAAAACGTATATATAGACAGAGAGAGGAAGAACTTAGAGCCAGAAAGAAAGAACATATAGATAGACAGAGAGAGGAAGAACGTATAATTAGACAGAGAGAGAAAGAACGTATAGATAGACAGAGAGAGGAAGAACGTATAAATAGACAGAGAGAGGAAGAACGTATAAATAGACAGAGAGAGGAAGAACGTATAGATAGACAAAGAGAGAAAGAACGTATAGATAAACAGAGAGAGAAAGAACGTATAGATAAACAGAGAGAGAAAGAACGTATAGATAAACAGAGAGAGAGACAATTTGAACTAGATAAACTAGATGAAAAAATTAGACTGGCGGAATTAGAGGCAGAACGACGGGAAATTATTTTAAAGAGACAGGCATATTATTATAGCGACAGTGACGATGACGAGAGTCAAGGGGAAGAAATATATTATGGCATTGCCAGCATTCACTGTGAGAATCCCTATAAAAATTTTAATAGAGTTTCTATTAATGTAAGTGAAAACAACTTTGTGGATAACGGTGGACATACTCATGATCCTGACCCCAGGCAAGAGCCGGCCTCGCAACCACGGTTCATGGCTAAAGATACTGAGGAACAAAATGATATTATTGCCTCTGCTGACGACTCAATTTTTTTAAATAGAAATGACAGTGATTTGTTAATTGATCCGTCGGCTAACGTTAAAAGGGACAACGTTGACCGTGCTGACATACCCCCAGTGGCAAAGGGTACAGATATAGCTTTAGATTCATGTCAAAACGAGGTTGAAGTAGTTGGTGTATCCCAGGAAGTCCAATGTAAAGAAGAAAGGGGACGACAATTTAATAAGGTAGAAGTCATTGGAAATGACCTTAGGTGGACGTATGTAGGGGATTGTCCCAGCGCCACAGTATGTAATAAACTGGTGGTTATGGAAACGGGCTGTATTGAAAGCAAAGAGAACCCTGTTCTAATGTCTGAGGACATGATTTTTGTTGTATCTCATGGTGAGCCATCAGATAATGTAAGTCCTGAAGTTGATTTTTTGCGTGAAGTTGATGAGGTGAGTGTAATCCCTGAGGTGGGGGAAGGAGAGAAAATTGTTGTTGATACCGGTAACTATAGTGATGTAAATGGTTCACTGTGTAATGTGAGCAAAGGTTGCTCAAATGTTGATATTTTTACAGAGATATGTACTGGTAATGAATATGAATTAGTTGATAATGTGAGCCAGGTGTGCTCAGGTTTTGATGTTACTGCAGAGATCTGCAATGGAAATGTATCACAAGTTGTTATGAGCAGGGGTTGCTCAAAATTGTATAGTATTACAGAGAGCTGTAATGATGATGAATCACCTGTAAATGTGAGCCAGGGCTGCTCAAATTCGTATATTGTTACAGATAGCTGTAATGAAAATAAATTCCCAAGTAATGTGAGTGAAGGTTGTCCAGATTTTGAGAGCCAGGAGTGCTCTAACATTAAGTTGGAAACCAATGTTGAAAGTGTTAAAGAGAGCGCTGCCAGCTCTAAAGGTGCACTTGTTTATGATTTTCAAGAGGAGGTGAGTTGTCAGGTCCATGAGTTGGGAGGTGAGGCTTTTGATTGTATTGTTAAACAAAATGAATCTGTTAAAATGAACTATTGCCATGATTGCCCTGAAGTTCCTGATTTGTTTGAGTTTCTTTTTTATGAGACTCGTTTTTCATTTTGTAACAATTTAAAAATATGTATTGTAAAACTGAGATTTCACATGAGTTATGACCACGGGTCAAAAGAACAGGGAGAGATAATTTTAATTATAATAAACATGTTGAAGCATAAAGTTGTGAAATCCACGGACAAAAGATATGTCCCGCCATCTGTAGCTGTGTTATTTAAGAGCAAATAAAGGCTGCTCAAATTGAGGTGAGGCATCTCTCACCTGTAATAATGTTAGATAGTTTTGTGTTTTTATAGTGATGGCAATTGGTTTTGTTTAAAAATACACCTTCTTAATGATATGATTTGGATTAACTTAGTTATAGTTTCAAATTCAGTAAGGATGTTGATGTATTTGCCCTGATTTTTGAGATAGAAATATAATTATTTTTATTGGTATGAAAAATGAAAATTAACGTTGACATTCAATTTCAATGGTCTGATTTTTATTGTTGTACATGAATTTTTAACTCTTGAATTGCAGTTAAAATTATGTACGAAGGATTGTTTATTTTATTGCAGTATATCATAAATCTGTTTGATTTTCAGTGATACCTAAATAATGTTTTTTTGATAAGGACCATTCATATGGCTGAAGGGTTCTTCTTGATGTAATTCATGTAAATTTTGTGTGTCTGGTGACGATTTAACTCCGTTAGTTAAATCTGAAATGAAAGAGGGGGGATATGTCGAGTATGAGCGTTCATTAGTAATTGTTGCAACTCAATATTATGTTCATTAGTTGTTGAACGCTTTTCCCGCGCTTGTCTATTATAGTTAGTGAACGCTCTTCCCGCCATTGTCTTTATGACATATTTTTATGCTGAGTCGTGACGTATTGTCTATGCAGTGTTGTGACGTATGTTTTAGTCGTGCGGCAGTCTTGAGTGGAACCTTGGAGTGATAGGATGTTTATTATATTTACTTAGATATTAAAGTTATAGTTATTATGAAAAGGAGTTGAGTTTGTTAATTGATAGTGAGAATAGTACGACGCTTCAACGTATGAAAGAACTGACGAATGTAATCAATCCAAGAAGACGGTGTAGGAGTTGACAATTACAATCTCAATAAAAAAAACATCAACTCAAATTTACTCACTAAACGAGACAATCCTCCAACAAGTATCCAATAGTCCATACCTTGGAATTCTCTTCTCAAATAACCTAAAATGGTCGCCCCATATAAACAAAATTTCAAAAAAAGCCAACTCCACCCTAAGTTTCATCCGAAGAAATCTGCGCCACTGCCCAACTTCCTGAAAACGGAATGCCTATCTCGCACTCGTCCGTCCACTACTGTAATATGGTGCGATCATCTGGGACCCACACCTTAAGCAAGACGTGGACACGATGGAGCGAATTGAACGTAACGTGGTGCGTTTTATCGCTCGAGACTACAAATCCACCACTCCTGGCTTCGTCACTGGCCTCTTAAAAAGATTTGACCTCCCTCCCCTTAAAGACAGACGAGAGAGACTCCGCCTGACATTCTTATATAAAGTGATCATGTGACTGGTACCGGCCATCCCAGCAGGCAAGTACCTCACCCCACAGAAGCCGGGTAGACTGATCAGAGCAAAACGCTCACTGAACACAGACTTCACCACTGACATTCCCATAAACAATTACAACAGAAACAATAGCAAATGCTTCAAAGTGCCTCAGTGCAACACAGTGCAGTATCAAAAATCTTTCTTCCCACGCACAATAATAGCATGGAACAACCTGAACGATGCCACTGTGAACTCCACATCAGTCGGAAGCTTCAAGGCTGCCCTGGCATCAGCTAGGAGCTGTTAGAATAGCAACATCATACCCCCAACTGTTGCAAAGATGCCAGTACATGGATGCAGCAACAAAACAGAACCAGAACCTGAGTTTTTAATTGAGCATCTTTAAAAAAAAACACAAAAAAACTGATGACAGAAATTTCATTTCAGTCATCTATTTCTTTAGTTTTCTCACTAAAAGAAATATGACATAATTATATCTCATTGTTTCATTATGTCAAGAACTTCATTCTTCTACATTAAATTTCTTGGTGGCTAATTTACAGAGTTTCAAAGCTTATTTATTTAAGACTTAAAAACTGGATACATGTAAAGTGGTGGTCCTCATTGAGCTGCTTGTCTGATTGAGGGTCTGCTTGAACTCTCCAAATGACCTTGTTTGATTTCTTAATTGTCAGAAAAAGCAAAATGGTTTTGAATTGTTTTGAATTTATGGCATCTGAGTGTTTTGTGTTGCCTTTCTTAAAAACACAATGTGATGTATAGAGCATTTAGTTGCCAGCTTTATGCCCTCTTTCCATTGAGTACTAAAGGAGCCAGCAAATCAACCACCTTGTCTGGATGCTGGTTTGAAGTTTTTTAATTAATAATAATAATAGCAAACAATAGTAATTGAAATGATAAACCCCAGTCCAATAGCATTATATTTATATAATGAAAAACAGATCAAGACAATAATATCAATGTATACAAATATTTTCAAAACTATATTTTTTTTTAAAACAGACAGCGATGACAGCCATGGGAGGTCAAGGTTCAGTAGTAAACCCAGATCTCAGCAGTTGCAGGTGAAGTTTATATTTTATAATACATTGAGATTATCATATAAAAAGGAGTTTGCTTCATGTTAATTGGCATTTAAATCTTATATTTTTTTTATGAGTTGTAAATTAGAACGAATCTTTCCAAAAAGCGTTTAACAAATTTTTTTATTTAAAAAGAAAAATGTCGAGTACATTTTCTGCTTACAATAGAACATAGTTTATTATAGTCACACAAACAGTTAATTTATTTGTCAAAACTTTCAACATCCATATTTTACAGACTAGAATTGTATTCATATTTTAAGTTCTATAACTATAACCAAAGGATAGACATTAGATTAAAAAGATATCAGTTCATTAATTAAATACAATTATATTTTTTGTTTAAGCTTAGGCAAGTTAATGATCAATTATTTTTTTTCAGCTTTCATCAGAAAAAGTATAACTTGTTCCTAGAAATGATGCAAGACCAAAGAAAGTACCAGAAGATCATGTCTGACACTTAGAGTTTATGACATGCTCTGTCATCAGGATTGTCAGATAACTAATATGCAATTATGATCCAGATTTCTTGATGAATATAATCAGATTTTAACTCATCGGTGACCAGGCATTCCCTTTTTCTGAGCAAGACAATATTTGTCACCAGAGCTGTTTTAAATAATTATTACTTGTGAATTGTTAAACATTCAAATTGATACATCCTATAGTTGATAATAAATAATAGTAATTCTCTAAGAGTTAAAATATGTTCTGTACATAATACTGGAATTTTTGTTAGCTTAAGGGTATGTGTTAATTTCTTAATGTGCTATTTTTGCTGGCATCCATCCATCACAATGTGACGATGATGTAGACTTCACAGAACAAAATCCACAAGCCTTAGAATATTCTTATAAGGTGGTTCCTAACACAGCAAATCGCCCATCTTCATGCCGCCGGATAACCCAAGCGAACATCATATGTGGATGATAAAGCTTCACAGGAGTTGTCGGAATGTTTCATCATGTCAATGCTATTCACCTATGGGACTCCATCTCCGGTTTGAATTCAGAGTTTCCTTCTCTTAGATGAGTTGCCATCCAAGGTTAACGAGTCCCATCCACCCGGGGTGTTGGTGATGTTTTTGCTTGACTGGGCCTTGGTGGGGATTGAACTCCAGACCACAAACTTGAGATTTATTCATTTTAGATCAGCCTCCGGCTGTCCCGCACCCTTGTGCTATTCTCTACTGAAATGTAGATTGTAATTCAACAATAAATATTTTGACATCCAGATTATTCAATCTGTTGAAGCTATGTCAACTAAGTTTCTTTCTGATAATCTTGTCCTTCAAATCTTTATATGCAATGAATCACTGCAGTCCATCTGTAATTCATTGAAAGATGCAGACAAAATAATTAAAACCATTGTGACAAGTCTTGAAAAGCATAAATGCCTCATTATCCATACAGTACAGATGAAACTGTGTGGTGTCACAAAATAGTAAAGGTAAATTCTTACAGATTTTTTTTTAATGGGGCTTGTACTTTGGTAAGGCTCAGAGAAACAGCTTTTCCAATTAACTGCTGTTCAAACCCCACAAGAATAATTAGAATGTTAGACCAATGTAGAAAAAAAAATAATGAAAATTGTGCAGCATTGTAAGCTGCTTTCATCATTGACAGTATTATTTGTGATCAGTGATAGCTTTGTTTAAAGACTGTTTATGTACTGTTCTAAGGATTTATTAAACATTTATGAACGTTTATGTAATCTTAATTCTAAAAAATGCTTCTTCATATATTTTATGGATTTTTAAGTCAAAGCTTATCATTGTCATGTCTTAGGTATATACCAAATTTAAATTAAAGAATCCATGGCTGTTTATGTAAAGATTTATTAAGTCACTTTTATAATGAACATGTTGTCAGGCCTTTATAAGAAAAAAAATTCACCATAAAATCTAGCCCTCCTCAGACATTTTTCTCATCTTGCTTGAAATTAGTTTACTTCCTAAATAAATACCCCCCACCCCCCATAGAAGGCAATTTTACTTTCTAGGTACCAACTTTGTTCATTGAAAATGATGGAGGGTTTAGTTAGCTATTGCTACCCAAACAGAACAAAGTGATTTAATTTATTATTGCTCCAAGTTATATAGGTATTTTGTTGCAATACGATTTTAGGAAAAAAATTACCTGCTAATCTTAATAATGGTGTTGAAAATATCTTGAGTCTAAGCAATATTTTTTATAGTTTCAGTTATTTTGGTTGAGTACCATGTGTTTCGCATATTTGTGTGTGTCAATATTTCTTGGTACCCAGTTGTTTTTCTTCAAGATTTTCTGTAATTTTATTGTAATGCAGGGGTCTCAAACTCACATCATCTGCGGGCTGCAGGAGGTAGAGTCTGAGTGTGACTGGGCCGCATCAAGTATTCCACCAAAAAGCGATTACAAATTCAGTAAGCACAACTGTTACAATGTGCTCAACCTTTAGTTAATAACAAATAAAAACATTAAGGGTTCTCAAGAACTAGGCTAGACTTTCTTCCTCCTACTCATTGTTGCCAGAGACCTGGCAGCGCTTCTTGTTACACAGCTGAACATTTGGCTTGAGTGAGGAAGCAAGCTTGAGTAAGGAACTGAGACCCTCGGATAGCTTGAAGATGCTTTTCAGTACGTTTGGCCCTGAATTTTGACTTAAGTTCGTAGTGGAAAAGAGCTTTTGACACAGATAGGTACTCCCAAAAAAGGCTCATGATCCGCTTGAACAACCTGGAAATCTCAGGGAAGGTAGAGGACAAGGGTCTCATAAATTGTCCATGCTTGTCTGCTTTTTCATTCACCTTCCTGAACTTAAAATTGCACTGAAGATCCATCTGCGTAAAAACATTGGGGTGGGGGGCATCTTCCACAGTAAAGGAAAAAGGGTCGGCAAAAAAAGTTGCTCTGTGTGTTTTTTAGTCTAAAAACGTGGATCCAATTCTTCCTGTAGCTTTGCAATGGCATCAGTATATACTTACTACTGAATGGTGTGCCAGAGTCCATGATTACTTTGCATGTTGGGAAATGGCAGAGGTTTCTCTAAGTACCATAACACAAGTTTTGTGCAGAATGCCCAGACATTGTCATAGGCACCACTGACAAGTTACCCCTGGTCTTGTAATTTCTTGATGAGTACATTCAGCTCCTGTGTAATGCCAACCAGAAAAGCAAAGTCCATGAGTTATTTGGGATCACTTAGTACAGGAGCTACCACCCCATCCTTTTCCACGACGGCTTTTAATGCTAAATCGTGTTCACACAGTAAACAGAAGCAGGCAATATTTATGAATTTTTGATGAGAAGGAAGATTCTATTGTAGGGAGAATGAATTAAGATTTTTTATCCTAGTATGGGCTTTTTTGACTAACCCTTTTGAAAGTGACCAAGCTGACTGGCTCTGAATTTCCCTCACTTGTAAACACTAGCAGGAATTTTAATAGGGATTTTCTGATACTGTGTCAGATTGCTACGATTTACACAATTATAGTTGTGCATTACTCAATAATTGACTTTTTAAACTGCTTTTTGGCTATGTTTGTCTCATAAATGCAATAAAATAAAAACGTTTAGTCCGACGTTAAAACGGTTTTTACCATTATAATCAACGTCCAAATCTATCCAAACATAATAAAATCAGAATTAGACTAGCAGGTAAGATTTGACTTAAACCGTTGCGGGGGAGAGGGGTGTGTGTCAATTAGAAATGAGAATGGGCAAAACTCGCCGCCACATAAACACAAAAATTTGTTCCATGTAATGGGCCGCAAAATATCGTCTTGCAGGCCACAAATGGCCCGCGAGATTGAGACCCCTGTTGTAATAGGACTTCAAAAAAATAAAAATAAAATTTATCCTGCCAATAATTTTGAATAATGATATTTTTGTTGTTGAAAATGTCCTTAAATTTTCTCTCCTGACTGGAAATGAATGTCTGATAACCTTAACCCTTGCAACAGCTTTTTCTTAAATTAACATGATTTCATTAAACCATAATTTATAGTAATAAAAATGTTTATTAGCATACCTGGAGCACTTAAATTAAAAAACTAAATTATATTTTAACAAATAATTTTGACACCCAAATACCTCATTTTTGTTATAATCATTTATTGGAAAGTACATAAATTGTCCTCATTAACTTGTCCACAAGAATCAAGTCATAAATAACATGGTAGATGCACACAGTGAGCCTATGCTTGCTGTTACTCTTGACTACTAACATTATATACACACAGGGGACCATCAGTTCAACACAAACACACCAATTTTCACTCCCAATCCTTAACTATTTTGTTTGTGTTTAAGGACCCGTAAAATGTAACCACAGCAAGCATAAATGTAGTAAAATTGTTAATATTTGTGTCTCTTCAGTAGGAGTTTATATGTTCTAGTATGAAATTAGCAATCAATAAACATAAGATAAATGACACCTTCCATTTAACAAGCTGAATACTGTGAATTAAATAGACTGCCAGTGACATCACCTTTGTTGAACAATTAATATCCATACCTAATTAATTTTTTTGTTGTTTATGTTAATAAATCTATCCTTTAACAGTAAAGATGACCAATGGCTCATATGTAACTAGACCATGAATATATTCAAATAAATCAATTGAGCAGAAAAAAATAAAATAAAGGTAAGTCAACATATACTACATAAGCTCATCAAAATATTTAACCTTTTAATCATGTTGTAGGTTATTTATCTGATAAAGTTGAATGTAGCAAAGTTTTAAAGCAGACATCTTTACAACATTTATGTTCATGCTGGGTACAAGATATGGCCCTCTTTTAAGACATAGGTCTCAACTTTTTAAAACTAAAATTACATTAAAAAAAACAAATAGGTAACAAAAACAGTTGAACAGTTCAGACATTTCAGTCTATAAAACCAGTCTCTGGTGCCTGGGCTCCAAGGGATGGCATTCCAAATCAGAAATCATCTTTGGCAGCCAACAGAGTCCTTGACACCAAACGAATCCGTGCCCCTGGCACCTTGTTCTAGCACCTAAATCTGCTTCAACCCCCCTCCCGTGGTATTTATGACACCAAGAAAAGTAAAACTAATGTGGTCACATGGTGACAATTAAATCTTGGTTCACACTGTAATAATGGGCCCCTGATTGATCCCATCAAATGCTGTTCATGTCCCAAGTCATTGTTAAGCCTTTCCAGCCACCCTAAACCTCAGCTAGTAAACTTGTTTGGATGACTACATAAGGGTTCCTGACATCTGGTTTTAGTCAGACTCAGACTTGATGGTTAGAGAAGATGAATGACTTTCACAAGAGGCTGGTATGAAAAAAATTAAGAGTAATAGTTAATATAACATTGCTTTCATTAATGACTAATGTTTTAGTAAATCCAAATTAAGTATTTATAAAACAAATTTTGTTACTCACCTAAAAAAATATTCCAGTATATCCTAAAAGGTTTTAACTAAAAAGACTGGATAAAGCTAACTAAAGAAAGAACCAATAATAATAAACATATTTTTTATAAAAACAAAAAAATTAAATGTAACAAATGAGCCAATGTAGATGCATTACTCTCTGATTCTTAAAAACAATGACAGTGATTTTGTTATATGTTAAGGAAATAGAATCAATTTACATATGCTGGAATTCTTAATAACAATGAAAGTGATTTTGTGTCATTTTACAGAAATCAAATCAATTAAAATATTTCTGCTTTTATGCAAATATGAGTTATCTTCAATATTCAAGTATTTTTATTATAAAAGTATAAATTAATTACCGTATTTATTGGCGTATAACACGCACCGGCGTTTAACACACACTCTCCCCCCACTCCCGTATGTACTATGGGTCCTTAACATTATATCGGTGTATAACACGCACACATCATTTGCCCCCTATTTTCAGGGAGAAAAATTGTGTGTTATACGCTGATAAATACGGTATATATAATAATTATTTTAATAATAGTTCAGGGGGCATGAAAAAAAGGTTGGGTGTGCCTATATATGTTATATAGAATATATGGGATAAAAATGTCTCAAAACCCAATGTTAGAAATGTTAACATCTGTACATAGATACTTCTTTAAAAAAGGGAAAGTCTAATTTACTATTTCTTAACTATACAATTCAAGGGTGTGGAAAATGTTCATAATTTAATTTTTGAAGATACAATATCTCAAAACCTGATAGATCTATGTACGTAGAAAAAAGTAGATTTTGAGACTTCACAATAGCAAGTAGAGCAATATGCCTTCATTTCATTTTTAGCCCGGTGACACACCGGGTCATACCTTCTAGTAGCATAAAAATGAATATTTTAACTTTCTGTAAATTATTTTCTACACAGCAGCAATGAGCAATGTTCATTCAAAAAGAAGTTATGTGGCACATCTTTTGATTCCAATGGCAAAATTTTACCAATATATTTTTACAATTGGTAAATAAAAACTCCAACTAAGGTTAAGAGTGAAAAAGCTGTGTACCAAAATTTATTTCTGTCATGGTTTTTCAATTATTTGAATGTATATGAAATTGGTAATTTTCATTAATTCTCACATTTTGGGTGATATAACTTTTTTATAACATTTGATATTGATATATAATGGCATCCTTCCGTCTTCACAAGATGATGGAATGGCTATTGACACTTTATTAATCGTTAAGAGGTAGATCCTGGAATGGCAGCCTCGGCTAAATTTCCCGCAGGAGAACCTTGTTAAATTTGGCTTTTCACAATGCTATTTTTTGTTGCAAGGGCTTTGTTTGCAATATCTTCTGCCTATTTGCCATCTGGAATGGTGCTAAGGGATGATCTTCTATGTTAGATTCCTTCATATTCCTTTTGAAAATGTCCTTAAATTGTGGCCGTTCAATAGGTCTTGCCTCCTCTGCCAACTTTCCACACAGCAGATTCTTAAGTATACAGCCTTCCTCCAGTCTCCTTACATGACTAGCAAAAGCGCCTCTTGCTAAGAACGGAGAACATGTGACACATTTTGGCACGTTCCAAAACCTCAGTGTTAGTGTTAGGCACTTTGTCCTGTCACTGAATTAGCAAAATTTTGATACAGACATCTTTCGTTGGAAGCTGTTGCTTTACCATTTTTGACCGGCACATGTGATCCATACTTTATTACACACATGCCTCTTAAGATGCTTTCATAGGATTATTCCACATCCACTTATTCAATTAAGCCATAGTAGCTGCTGCTTTTGCGATCCTGATGTTCATCTCTTCATCAACGGAGAGTGAGCTAGAGATATTGAACCCAAGGTATGTGAAACTCTTAACTACTGACAGAATATAGCCCTCAATAGATACATTTGATAGGGAATGCATTTATAGCATCATGACATTTGTTTTCTGTAGACTAATGGCCAGTGAAAACTCATTACATGCGTGGGAGAGGCGATTAACGAATCCCTGCAGACCTTCTTCAGTTTGCAATTTAAGGTGGCATCGTAGGTGAACAGCAGTTAACAAATTAGCATCTTTTTTACCTTGGTCTTTGCATGAAGGCGGGTGATATTGAACAGCTTACATCAGATCTGGTATGGATCTATACTCCGTCTTCACAGTCCCTGAAGTTAAACTGAAGCAGCATTGAGAAGAAAATGGAGAAAAGCTTTGGTGCAAGTACGCAGCCTTGTTTCATTCCGCTGCTGACCAGGAAGGCATCTGAGACAGCGCCACTGAGGGTTACATGTTTTTGTGAAATGATGAGTGTTGTAATGCTACTATTGTATAATACAATTCGCATTTGCTTACCTTCAGTTTCAGGATCTTGAACACTGCTGTCAGATTCATCCTTCTTCATCTGTAATGTCCCTGATTCAGATACTGGAGAGCTGAGTTTTCTAGAACAAAGAACACAAACCCATTAATAACTATCTGTATTGAATGCATGTTAGCCCCCATGCATACATAAGACTAACAGAACCATTTTTTCTGTGGCTATTTGCAGATGATAAATTCTTATTATAATATTCTACAATCAAGTTAGCTATGATCACTCCAAAGCCTGCCTGAAGTTACGAGAACTGGAACTCCCAAAAATAATACAATATAATCTCAGAATAATACTTTACCATCTAAAAATCGTAAAATACAGTACAGCTAGTGCTCGACTTTCGACCTATGCAACTTACGACCATTCGACTTTACGACCATTCGACTTTACGACCACAATCACTAGCAATACTTTATTAGATTTCAGATTTATTTCTGCCTCCATTATCAGTTGAATGGCGTTGTCTGAAATCTTCGGCGGCCGTGAACATAGAAAATTATAATTTACATTACTGTACACATAGCGTACTCAATTGTCAAATAAATTTGTTAGTGACAGATCTAACTCCCCTTGGTTCACTCCCACAGTTTGGAAGGCCAAGCTTGTTAGGCGTGTAGCTGAGAAGTGCTGGAGAGGGAGTGGCCGTGAAGTTGACAAGCAATCGTTTCTGAAAGCATGCAACATGTATGCGCAAGAAATCAGGCATGCAAAGTCTGAGCATGTTCAATCTCTCCTTATGGCAGCAGGTACTGATTCCTTGCAAGATGTTCTCTGTGGTGAATGATCTTCTTTGGAAGAAATCAGTACCCTTTGTTTTGCCTGACTTGAGAAGCGAACAAGCTGCAATTAAACTGAGCGATTTTTTCACTCAAAAAATAGAAACAATCAGAAGGAGCTTTGGGAAACGTGATTTGTCTATGGCGGAGAAAGTCTTTGAAGGCAACCATCTGGTGGAATTTTCCCCATGAACAGTTAAGAAATATAATCATGGCATCTAAACCTACATCTTCTATTGTTGACCCCATCCAAACCAAGATTGTTTTGGACTGTCTCGAAGTCTTGCTTCCTGTAATGGTCAACATCATGAATATTAGTCTTCAGTCTGCTTACAGTCCCACATCTCAAGACAGCGGTCGTTAAGCTTAAAAAAAGTGGTCTGGACCCAAATGACTGCAAGAATTTTCGCCCGGCCTCCAACCTGCCCTTTGTATCTAAGATTCTTGAGAGAGTTTTGTCACAGCAGCTTGTGCAGCATCTAAACACTTATGACTTACTCAACAAGTTTCAATCTGCATATCGACCTGGGCACAGCGGTGAGACAGCACTACTCCGTGTCATGAATGATGTTCTTTGTAGTGCTGACCGTGGCGATCTGACAATTTTGGTTCTGTTAGATCTCAGTGCTGCCTTTGATGTGATCTACCTTGAGCTTCTTCTGTCGAGACTTCTGAATGTGGCAGGCATTATTGGAACTGCACTTCGCTGGTTTTCTTCTTATCTGACTGACAGGACTCAGCGTATTGTAGTGAAGCAGGCATCTTCCATGGACACTTCTGTTACCTGTGGTGTGCCACAGGGCTCAGTTTTAGGACCTATTCTGTTCTCCATGTACACTATCCAGCTCGGCAAAATTATTGAAAGTCATGGTATTTCCCGCAAAATATTTGCGGATGACACACGACTATAAAAGTGTTTCCGCCCTGATCCTTTGGAGTGTGCTACTGCTGTTCAGGCTGCCGAGGACTGCTATCTTGCTGTGAAAGATCATCAAACAGACTTAAATTAAATGATGATAAGACTGAGGCAATTATTTTTTGTTCAGACGCCAATCTTCGGAAAGTTACCAATGCATCAATAAAAGTTGGTGAATCAGAGATCCTGTTGTCCTCGACTGTCAGAGACCTTGGCTTTTATATTGACAGTAAATTTAGTATTATTTCCCATATCAGTTCTGTTGTCAAGGCATGCTTCTGTCATCTGCGTGCTCAGGGTCAGCTGCGTCCTCAACTAAAAAAATCTGACCAAATCAACCCAGTTCTACGAGATCTCCATTGGGTTCCTGTGAGTCAGAGCATTAACTACAAAATTCTGTCCCTGACGTACAGCTGCACAGATGGCTCAGCACCGGAATATCTCAAAGAACTAATTTACAAACATGTATCCTTGGAGAGCCTGCGGTCTTCATCACAGTACTTGCTGAGTGTTCCTAGTGTGGATAAACACAGAAAAAAGTTGTACGGAGTGCACTCTTTTGAAGCGAGAGTGCCAAAATTATGGAACAGTTTACCTCAATCTTTGAGGGAGATTGTAAATTATAAAAAATCATTCAAGAAACAAAAACTTTTTTGTTTAAATAGATTTTGGAGTCCAGAGCGCAGTGAGCATGCTAAAGTAGCATGGATACCGGCGCGATATAAATATCAAATCAATCAATCAAAACTTACAACCAAATGGTGTTACGACCGGTCTGTCGGAACCGATCGTGGTCGCAAGTCAAGCACTAGCTGTATTGTTATAGTAAATAAATAAACATACAGCATGATGTACACAAGAACTATTCGCGTCGCATGTCTGGTAAAGGTCACTTTTCAAATCAGATGACTGATTTTTATATATGTATTGTTATGCAGGACACTTGTCTCCGTGAATGAACTTTGCTTGACCCCAAATTAGATTCCTAGCACACGCTACGTTCATAGATGGGCGTGGCTCAGTCCTTTGATCTGTCGCGTTTACTGCCGACTAACAATTAAACATGGTTAGTTTGTCTCCTAGTATCCTGTGGAACTTTCTTAATTTGACAAGAAACATAAACAATGTCAAAGGTGTTTCTGGACACGTCGGTAGACCCACTATATAAATAAGGGGTTTCGGAGATTGAAGGAGATTCACATAGATATTTTTAACTTCACGAGACAAGTGTTATTATTCTTTGTGTACTCATGTGTGTTTATTCGCATTCGTCATTGTACATTATTAATTGGCACATTGAACTAACTGTGTACCAGTACAAGATCTACCATACTCTGTAAGTTGATGATTTGTAATTATATTTCTTTTGTTTTGTAATTATTAATACTTAAATATTATTAATTGTAATTAGTACTGTTTTGAGTGTCGTATTTTTGCTATTGTATTTCCCTATGGTATCTTCCTTTGTTATGCACTGTTTGAATGAGCCATACAATTAAAATAAGAGATTAAGTTCTCACTATAGAAGGCAGTGCGTAACAGTATTAATATACAGAGCATTACCACTTAAGTCAAAGCCTTGGTCCTCTTTGCAAACCCTAGATGAACAATATTTAATACTAGGTTCCCATTACCTAGATGTGTTTATATAAATCCTTTTTATTTTAGTAGTTACTAAATAGTAATAATTTAATACTCAGTCCAAAAAGGGGCGGGTACACCAAAATGTTGTATGGATATATTTTAAATATGGCTTCATGTTAAAAATAAACACTAGCTAAATGAAGAAATAAGTTCACTTGTGATAAATCTGGCGGCAATATAAATGTTTCATTTATGTTATTAAATATTAACACCCACCAAAATATATTGTTTCATCTGGTCTCGTAAAATCGTAGTTGACAGTAATTAGCGTACACTCATAAAAGGCATATCAAAATCATAATTATATGCCAAAACCTTAAGGATAAATAGGTCTGAGCCAGTGTATTCTTCCAAATGAATGGATTTTTAATGCTAAATTTTGAACATTTAAAGATAAATTCCTACAAAAGACAACATAAAAAACTTACTTGTTTTTGTGCGGATATTCAAAGTCAGAATCTGCTTTTCTTTTGTCCCCAGTTCTGGCCTCTGAATGAAGTCTTGAAGGCTCTTCTTGAATTTTGAGTTGCTGAATGCGCCAGTCAATAGCTCTGAGTAGATTCTCTGAATCTTTTGTATTAGTCTGTAATTTAATTTTTAAAACAACTCTTTTTAGCAGCATTATTTTAACAAATTAAACCTTTTGTTTCTAAAAAATAAAACCCAAAAGATGTTACAATGAGTAAATTATTAAAAATCATTGACTGCTTTAAATTGAACTGTAGATTTTATTTATTTATTTAGGCATTTTTATATAGCGCTTATCATAAAGCTCTAAGCGCTTTACAATTATTAAAACATGTAAACTAAGTAAATACAAATGAGACACTAGGATAGTAACTACTATTCTATAGAAACAATGAAAATGGCTATAAAACGAGGACACTTTGACACTTCAGGATCAACCCGAAACAGGAAATGAGGTAGGGCAAGGAGGGTGCATCACAGGTCATAGGCGGACCTAAACAGATGAGTTAGATGCATTTGGCATTATCAGAACCACAATATTATTACTGTGTGTGTCATATACCGGTAATTCATGTTCACATGACATAAAAATGCTTTTATACCAGAACATGTGAATTTTTATTATCACCCACACAAATTTAGATCATAAAACTTGCACTTCTTAGTATTTTTAAAGCATTAGAATAATCAAATAATCAGATTCTATTCACCATAATGAGGAAAACTTTGATGTTCTCATCTGTATCCATGGCTGTGATTCTGACAGATTTGACAGAGGCTCTCTCAATGGTCATTCCAGGCCAGATCTTTGTGTTGAGCACCACTCGTAGACTGCCTTGTGTTCGCATTACTTATTCAAGAATTCATAAATGGTGGAAAAATTACATGATTTTTAAGTAATCAGAATTTATGCTGTAGTAGTAGTATATATTTTTTTAATATAAGATTTTCATGAATTTGTATAAATAAAAAAAAAAAAAACTTGATTTTGAGGGAATTTATTTAATCAACTGATTTAATACCATAAAAAATTTAATAAACCAAGTTTACTCACTTTGGTTAAAGCAAACTTAAACAAATTATCTTGAGCACCCCCAACACCTCCCTAAACTAAAGTTACCATATTTTAATGAATAGAATAAATTTAAAAAACTGTTTAAATATTATGGAACTCACCTAATCGGGATTGGAAGGCCTTGGTGTCATCTGATGAGCGATCATTGAGTCTTATTACACCTCTACCCCTTTCCACCCACGTCTGGGTGGGGGCATCAAACAGGAAAAGCTTTGCATTGGCCTACAAATGATCGATATGTATATAAATAATAACCCAAAAATTTGAAGTACATATTTACCAACAATTATCTCACTATATACAGTCGGCTAATTTGAACTATTAAAATTGGCTGCGGCTATTCGGACCTGGGTCTGAGAAGTGAGAGTTTGGGTTTATTAAAAAGTATTTAAAAATTATTGTAGGGTTTGTAAGACAAAATTAGGTATCAAATGAAAGATAATTGAAATAACTATATGTTTGTAACCTTACTTCTTCTGTTTAACTACAACAAATGACATCCGAATAGCATTTAGTCAAAATGGACCCGGACAGGCAGCGCAGCTATTCGGACCCGGGTCCCTTTAGACTCGATGTTATTCGGATGTAATTTTTGGTAGTTTATTTTAGTTAAACCGAAGAAGCAAGTTTACAAACATATAGTCCATTCAATTATCTTTAATTTGATACCAAATTTTGTCTTACAACCTAACAATAATATGTATTTTTTAAATTTTAATCCCAACCTCTCACTTCTCGGACCCGGGTCCGAATAGCCACTTTGATTAAAATTAAGTATGCTCAATGGAAACTTATTTATCAGTTGTAATATTTTAAAATCTTTAGACATAGAATATCAGATTTTAAACATTTCAACTCAATAATTATTGCAAAACAATTACATTACCTAACCAATGACATTTATTTTAAGACTTCCCCACAA
The DNA here is from genome assembly GCA_964033795.1 of Lymnaea stagnalis. Lineage (NCBI taxonomy): Eukaryota > Metazoa > Mollusca > Gastropoda > Lymnaeidae > Lymnaea > Lymnaea stagnalis. The sequence continues at coordinate 250,637 of CAXITT010000710.1, read as the reverse complement.
CAGAGTGGGCTCAGTCAAAATGATAAAATGATTAATGACAAACGAAATATAATGAATGACCTGTAATACGTTGGATTCATCCTCCTCTCCTGTGATCCTCTCCACTTCTTTAAGTTCTGTCTTTGTCTCATGTTTAGCTTGATATTCTCTTGCAGATTCTTCTAGTGTTCTGCCAAATTTACCTTAAAAAAAATATGTTAATTAACAATAATTGCAAGACAATTAGATATGACTAAGATATAAGAAAAAACAAAAAAACTTTGGTTAGCCCTATTATTTTCTTTTACATGTTTGAAAAATCTATAAATTTCATTAGCTGAATATAATCACGTAACTCCCTTATTCAGAGGCTTAATTAAATGTGGCTATAATAATTCAATGTTTCCTTAATTACCAGAGTCAGAATCACTATCGTCTTTGTGAGGAGATTCCTTGGATCCATTGGTCTCTGTCACAACTTTAGAAGCCAGATTCTCTCCAAATATGAAAGCAGGTGTAGTTGTTTGAGTAAGACTAGGCGATGTTACACCCTAGTAGCAATAGCCAGATAAAATTTTAGAAGTTCCACTTACTTGTCTGCACTTAAGAATTATTTTATATAAATATTTATTTATTTAGGCATTTTTATATAGCGCTTACCATAAAGCTCTAAGCGCTTTACAATTATTAAAAACATGTAAACTAAGTGAAATAAAAATGAGACACTAGGATAGTAACTACTATACTATAGAAACAATGAAAATGGCTATAAAACGAGGACACTTTGACACGTTTTGTAAATATAAGTATTTCACAATGATGTAGTCAGTTCTAAAATATAAAAAAAGTTGCAGAGAAAGATAAACAGCAGTTATTTTCAATTAACTCAAAAAGTTAAATAAATATATTAGTCAAAGTGGTTAGTAGAAGAACAGGAAATATTACTTACTGTGACCCTTTGAGACAGATTTTTACCGAAGACAAAATCAGCTTGAGAACTACTGGTGACACCAGATGTATCTTTCAACCTGTATTAAAAAAAAATATTATTGATAAAAAAAGGAAATATTTTAATCACTATTACATTTAAATGAGTAATTATGTTGTTATTGCAATTAGTAGCCCCTGGCTTTATATTTCTTCAACCTTGGAAAAGTGTTATTCCCATTATTAAACTACTCATTGTTAAAATCACAACCAAATTTCATGTATCACAAAAACAATTGTATAGTGTTTAAATTTTGTATATTTTTGAAAAGCTTTCATTAACCTATTCATAAGACAATACACTTTGAAAATAAACTCAAGAAATGCACACAAAAACAACATACCTATTATTTTTACTAATATCTGCCAAAATCTCATGATTATAGGAAGGTTCAGCTGCTGTTGCACCTTCTGGTTCAGGTTGAGCCGGGTGAGGGGAGGAAGATGATGAAGAGGAAGACACTTCACTCTCTGCACCTACTAATCTTTCACTGACAGAAGAAGTTTCTTTCTCTGTTTCACCAGCTGAATCAGCTGTTTAAAAAAAGATAATGCATCAAACAACTTAGGGGCTGTTCTAATTATTTTGTTTTATAAGGTTTAAATTTTTATTTTAGCTTTGTAGGTAAGAGGAACACTAGTACTAGTATACAATTGAGAAAATTGCCTTAAGCACTTTTACAATCTGATACAATTAAACAAAACCACCCAAAAATAATTGAACAAGAGACAGTGTCAACTTTATCCTCCTTGAAGCTAATATTGGAAGCATGTCATAATAAAGGTTAAAATAAATCAGTTCTGTAAAAATTGTTCTACAAGTAACTATAGGAACAAAAATAAATATTTGTTAGGAAGTAAAAAAAAAAAAAAAAATAGAAAAAAATTTTTGATTTAATAATAATTAAATATAATAAAGGTTAAAATAAATCAGTTCTGTAAAAATTGTTCTACAAGTAACTAAAGGAAAAAAAATAAATATTTGTTAGGAAGTAAAAAAAAAAAAAAAAAAATAGAACAAAATTTTTGATTTAGTAATAATTAGAAGTAGAAGATTAATTAAGATTGGACACATATTATTTATGACTGCTAAGTGATATATGCCTATAATGTAGTATTTTCTATTCATACATTTTAACTTTTAAACAATATAATCCTCTTTTACTCCATAATTATAACATTGTACAAGAGGCATTATAGTTTATGGAAGTTATATAAAAAAAAAAGAAAGAAAAGTCCCCCATATAATGTCTACCCAGTACACAAAAATGTAACTTGCCTTTAGTATCACTTGTTTTAGTTGGATCAGGTAACTTTGCTGGTTTAAGAAGTGGAGCTAAAAAAAAAAAGCAACAAAAAAAGCTTTTTAACACAAGATGAAATTAACAGATGCTGATCAAAATGAATTAAAAATATACTTTTAAATACTAGCTAAACATATTACCACCAAGACAAAAAAAAAACAACTCTTTACTCTCAATTCTAAAGTATGTTAGGGACCTCACCTTTAACATTATTGGGCGGCGTGTGAGATGAAAATACAGATGGGCGAATATGAAAAGACTTAGTGGCACCCAATGTGGAGCTGCTGAAACCTGAGCCTGCGGTAAATGTAACATTTCTTTAAATCAAAACACTTTAAAATAGAAAGTTTAAAAAAAAAAAAGCATTATAAATGACAAACGTTTATCTAAGAGTACGAAATTTTAAGCTCGCCTAAAAAAGTATATTAATGACCTCTTCAAATTATACCACATAAGATAAGATTCTTTTATTGATCCAAACAAATGGAAATGTTTTATGCCATTCAGTGAGTTCTCGTAGCCAAATCAGGGACTTATTAGTTCTCATTAAGATCTCTGAATTCAGAGGTAGCACGCTGGTCAATTCGTACAGATTGGGGAACAACATAATTTTTATATCTTTCAGTCCTCGCCCTGATGGAAAGAATTCGTCCCGAACGGCCTTATCCTAAGTATCTGTGATGATGAGGGTGGGATGTATCATCCAAAATCTGTTTAGTTTTACAAAACAATCTTTCTTCAAATAGTTCTTCAAGTGAAGGATGTTTAGTTAGCGTTATCTTCCTCGCTTTCTTGATTAGTCAGTTTATGAGGTATTTAATATCAGACGTTGAATTCCCATACCAGCAGGTAATACTGAAATTAAGTAGGCTTCCAATTGTTGCACTGTAGAATAAGTTAACGACTTGCTTGTTTACTCCGAAATTGTATAGTTTTTTGAGGTAGAACAGTCTTTGGTCAATTTCTCATACAGCATTTGGCTGTGCTCATGCAATGTTAGCTTATTATTAATGGTGACACCTAAGTACTTATATGCCTCCACTTTCTCTATACTTTGATTTTTTTATGTTGAGATTTGTAATCTGGTTTTTGCCCCCTCAACAACCATTTCCTTTGTTTTTGAGACATTCAGCTAAAGAAAATTTTCATAGCACCAATTAATAATGATCTGATCATTAACAAACCAAATATTCTTACCGAATTCCCTATTCACAGCAGCACCCAAACGGCCTGGGGCAATAATACCTGCAAAAATAAAACCATATTATACTATGTCAATATATGTGGTGTTTTTGTAATAGATGTGAATGTCACTGGTTGGAAAGTTCAAAAATCGAACTCATTTGGCACCAAATAAAAAAAAATGTAATTTTTGGAGTACCTGTACTTGTTTAAAGCTTTTAAATAATAGTATGAATTTATTTTCATGTGAACCGGAAAGTTTGAATAATTAAAGCTGAAAATATTCACTCACTTTCTCTTTCTTCTCCTGAACTAGAAGCTGTGGATACAACATCAGTCCTAAGAGGCGCTCGTGGCACGAAAGGATTGGAATACATTCCTGAAACATATAAATATTTTCTCATGTTTTATGACCAATAAGCTAATTGGAGTTACATCACTAAAAATATTACACTGGCACGGCAAGCTTATACATTTTTGCAAATGTCTTTAAGACATTTAAGAGAAAAAAATAACTATAACAAACAGCTTATAAAATGCAAGTATTAAACAAACCTGGGTTGTGGGCTGAGCCAAAAGCTGCAATAAAAAAAGAGAAGGATAATTCACAACAGATCATGTGAAAAACTGATTAAATTTAGAAACATGTGTAATAAAAAAACCCACACCAAACAATGATTTTATCATTAATCATTCAATGTGAAGGATTAAGGATGCAGATTCACAAAAAAGGTAAAGAATTTATCTGAATGAAAACGGGGGCCTTTTAATTATGTGTCGTCGCCCCCCCCCCCACCCACCCAAATGTTGTCAATTTCAGTTGGTTTTTGACAACTAGCTTTAATGCCGACCCTGAGATTGAACCTTCCTATTCTTCAAGACAATCTGAAAAGTAACATGTAGAATCTTAACATCTAGTCTATTAACTTATAACCGTTACTCTTCAGCAGAATTATCAATGATTCAGTAAGTGCGCTTTAGGCACAGAATCAAATATTCAGCGCTTCCTTAATTTTGATGCAAAAACATTGTAAAAGGCTGAAATTTACATATGTTGCCATTCAATTTAACTCATCTTACCCCAAAATCCAGCTGGGGAACTCGCCGATGATAACTTGGATGGCTGGATGACAGGATGTTCCCTGACATCCGAGCTGCTTACTAACTGACCATTATCATGGCTTGATGCTGGGCTATACTCTTGTCCTGTAGGAATACACATTTGTAAATTTCTATAAAAGAAAAAGGTCCCAAACACTTTCATGTATAAGTTTCCTTTTAAAATAAGTTGAATTATCTACATTGAAATATATTAAATAATAGATATAATTTAGATTTTTCTTTCAAAATCAACTACTTTAACTGTATGTTTGGCTTCCTGTATATTTAAAACTCAAGAATGCAAGCATTTCATATTTCTTCTGAATAAAATTAGTTTAGCTATAAATTGGTTGGTAAAGCATAGAGGTTATATTACCTGAACTGTGAACTGTCTGGGAGTTACTGAAAGATGAAGATACCTGCAAAATTGAGAAAATTAAAGAGTGTGCGATAGCTTTTGGTGTGTTGCAAATGTCAGTTATACAAATCCCACTCAAAGTGGTGCTCTGCAAGCCCGTCACTAGAGGGTAAAAAAAAATAATGATTAAAAAAAGAACACATTTGGTATCTGTCTGTGCAGCATTGTGGATAATTCAAGTTGATGGAAAAAAATAAAATAAATATTAATTTGACTAGAGGCAGCATGTCGAAATTTAAAGTTAATTAAATTTAATATTATTTTTTGGGATTATAACTCATGCAATGACTAGACAGAGCCCTTTGTCTAATTTGGGTTTCCTAGGAATAAATTTTTAATAGTTACAGACCTGTCTACCCTCGAACGCCTAAGATCATACAATACAGTATCTTAATAGTAAATAAATAAACATTCAGTATGTATAGTTTTAACAATAACTACTTGCATCGCAGTGTCTAATGAGATTGAGTTAAGCTGGCGTAAAAAAAAAAAGTAACTTCTAAAATTAGATGACAGACGATTACATTGCAATTTATATTGAGTGATGTGAAGAATGAACGAAATAATTTTGCCACAAAGTTATGCCAAACAGCACTGAAGAAAACCAAAGCGAAGATCGAATAAATCTGTCAGTAAGGCAACTACGTTAATATTACTGTTGCCGTGTGTATTAAGTTAATTATGAAAACATACAAAGCAACAATATGACCATCACCACAATCATTACCAAAATTTTGCTGTATTAATTTTATAGACTCAAATAAGTTAAAACCAACAACCCCAAATGTACTTCTAAATTTTCTTTTATTAGGAAAAACTATCGCAATTTATATATTTTAAAACCGATTAAAAAAATCATAGTTGTTACAGATCTTGGCGTACAATCGTAAAAGAACCTCAAAATCGTACATTGTACGCCTAAATTTCGTAAGAGTTAACAGGTCTGTTGTTTCAATAATTGTGACATCTAGCTCTTTCACAGACGCAAATGTCATTAGATTACACCTTAAAATGTCGATATTTGTGTCTATAATTATGGCGCACAGCATTTAACAACTGCAGCTGAGACTTTGTGAGAAAAGGGGGCGATCATAACTTTCTTCCAACTTTTACCTTGGTTAGTTACAGTAATAATTAAGATAAGTATCTATAGTGCTGTCTATAACTAATGTATTATATGACTATTCTTTTAAGCTCAATTTGATCCTCACTGGTCCTAAATATGCCTTGGCCAATTAGGGAGCCAAGGATATCAGTCCATGTCATATTATGATTAAGGGCATCATGCTCTGCTAAACAAATGCCTATAATTTATTGTGTTATTTTATTATCTGCTGAATGAGACCTTAAAAATTAAAGTATGGTGGGGTTCATTCAAGATGTCAAAAAATTTCTATCTGAATGGATTATTTTTACCTTGAAATCAGATGCTTCTAAGCTGTCATCTTCACTTTTGGTTGAATCTGTCAGGACAAGTAGTTATATTTAATATACACATAACTTAAGCATGTCAGCAAGCAAACAAAATCAGAAATGACAACAATACATTTTTTGTGTCAAATAAAGCTGTCAAGAAGTAGGTTAGTGTAACCTTGAAAACTGCAACCAGATCTAAACAATAACTCACCAAATGTAAGTTAAATTTTAACTTACATTTGGTGAGTTATTGTTTAGATCTGGTTGCAGTTTTCAAGGTTACACTAACTCACCAAATGTAAACAATAACTAAAAAACACAAAACAAAAAAAAAAAAAAAACAAAAAAAAAAAAAAAAAAAAAAAAAAAAAAAAAAAAAAAAAAAAAAAAAAAAAAAAAAAAAAAAAGACAATGACATTGCTTGACAAAACTTCTATTAGATATTTCAAAGATGCTTTAAGGATATTTATTAATACTGGTTACAATTTTTTTTAAAAAATTGATTTTTTTGCTACGTTTTTCCCCAAATACATTGAGGTCCATACAATTTTTTACAACATAGTTTAGGTCCTATTGCTTTAACAGTCCCAAAATTCCATTAAAGCCATTCCATCCTCGAGCCCATCCTCTCATAAATGAAATACTTTATAAGAAATGGTCAACAATTCACTTTTTTAAATTAACTAGAGCAATCATGATAACTTTATTCTTAATTAACATGATTACTTCTGTGAAACATACAAAGAAATGAATGTTAGACTAATATATTTTTCATATGGTTTTATTTAATTATTGAACATTTATTTAACATACTATTCCATACATTAAATTAACCTTGTGTAACAACTCAAAAGTATTATTTTTTGGGCCAATCAGAGTGGATTCAATTTGAAAAGGATAAAAAATATGCAAATTAAATTCAAATCTTAATTGGAACGGATAGAGTTTGAAGCAAATGTGTAATCTCATACTTGGATTGTCATATTACTACTGAATACAAGCAACAGTGTTTGAAAAAAATTAATGAATAGGGACAACTAAATTTCCACTAACATTTCTTCTGTTGTCGTTCGAGTAAGTGTATTACAATGAATCAGTTAATTTTAGTGTTCACTGTTGTTTTTGTGTTTAGCTTAGCTCTAATGAGTAAACAATGGAAGTTATTAATTTGTTATTTTTTTAAAATATGTCATTAGAGGTTTATTTCATATTGCCTTATATTTAAAATATTTTTTTCTCTAATCTGTGCAGGTAATACTTTGCCAATTGAATTGGACTTGGCAAATAACATATGAAGATGTTGACCAGGTATCCCCACAGGACATAAATAAATGTATCCCTAAAAGAAAACCTGGTCTCAATATTGTGGATTCTGAAAATCAGAAATGAGATGCAAAAACAAAAACTCCAGGTAAGCTTGAACAAGGTAAACAAACATCAGCTGATTGTAATTGCTTGACGCAGCTTGAACAAGTTGTACTGTACTGATTCTAATATTAGGTCTGCTCGCTCAAGATTTAGATGCATGATTGACGAAGAAGAAAACCAATTAATTAGCATGGATGATTCATTGGACTCGAATGAAAACAATGATTTGAATCAAGAGGATTTGGTTATGCCATTTGTGTTGAGAAATAAAATTCACAACTTAGCAATTTCTTGAGCTATTGCAACAAAACTTTCCTAATATTTTAGAGTTATAATTAGGCTAAGGCTTATTTTCTGAAAAAATTATCTTGATTTAATTTTAATAACTCTTACCAGATTTATGGACTCGTGAGCAGAATTGTTTGAATTTTTTAAAAATGTTACTTTTACATAACATAACACTGTCAAATTACCTACCCCTAAAGTTTTTCTCTATCTATTTACTTTTTTATCACTATTTTATAATTATAATATAATAAAAACATATTCCTTGTTCAATTATAATTATCTAAACTAAAGTTTGATTTTGATTGAAATGCTACAAGGCAAAGGTTTGATAAACAAAAGTGGGGATTTTTAATTTTAAGTTAATAATCATCAGGTGGAATGGAATTTTAGTCCCTTAATTTTACTACCTCCACTGAAAAAATGTGACCTATTGAATGGGTTAAATGAGCCTTTTCAAGGCCTTGGGTTGGTTATCTTGGTAAGAGTAAGGGGACATCATCTCCCTTTTAAAAAGTTGTACAATATTTGAGTTGTCTTGTCTTAGCCTACACATTAGCTAAGCTTGATTTGGCATCAAACTATGACTATGAAGAATAAAGTATACAATAATCTAGTTAATGTATGCATTGTTAACACTATTGCAATGATGCGTCTGCGAATGCTGGATAATGAATATATACAATTAAGAAAAGATAAAAGAAGGATATGAATATGTAAATGTATAATGTATATGAGGCATGAGGCCTACTGAACTGCTACTATACTCAAGCACGAGATTAAGTGGACATATTCCAACATTCCTCTGAATAAAAGAAACTAATTGAATGGAAATGTAACGAAAGTTCTCAACAATATCAGAAGACAAAAAAGAAGGTGACTACAAGCCTATTTCATTTCAACTAGCCCACATATGCATTATTGTTTATAAAAAAAATCTTTGAAATTGACCCATTTTTATTCACCTGCAGCACCATCCGCCATTTTTCTTGTTGTTTAATGGTCACGTGACATAGATGGCGCATTCTACTGTTCCCCGTTCGGTTTGTTTTGAAGACGTTATTTTCCCCATCTGGTACCGGTAAAGCACATCTCACAGAATTAATGGTGACAAAAAAAAAATATAAAAAATAAATGACGAATCCGACGACTGCGTAAATTTAATTCCCTATTGCGAAAATGATTATTCCACTGGATTACGGACAATATTTTAAATATCCCCATCAAATTAAGTTATGCACAAGCTAGAATAGTTTGACATAACTGGCATGTCTAGGTGTGTTATTAAAGTCACTTAAAAATCAAATTACACGCAAACAATGAGGCTATGCTAATTGTACATGGCAAATACAGTAAACACACGCATATGCGACCAAACGGGTAGAGAGGCCAACAAGGCCCCACACAATCCGTCATTAACTTTTTTATATTGATGAAAAAGTACTTCAACTTAAAAATGAAAGCAATGCTTCCAAATTAAAGTTGTTGTAGGCTAGACTGATAGTAAAATTAAAAGAACTTATTAATGTCCTAAATTTGTATTGTTTTATCACTACTTTTGGTTTCTTCAGTGTTTTATTTATAAAGTAAATAATACAAACATGTTGAATTTAATCAGATCAATTAATTTTAATGTTAAAATATAATAATAATGGGGTTGGGGGGGGGGATAGCGGGCTTTTAAATATCCCCCCCACCCCAATCCACAGTGTTTCACACTCTGGCTAAGGGCTTGACCATTAATTACGTCAACAATTTTAAATCAATTTTTGACCCCCCACCCCCTGTCAAAACTGTCAAACTTTCAATGCCCCCCCCCCTTATCTAATTATGTCAACATTTTCACCCCCCACCCCAACTAAAAAAAAGGAATTATATTTTAAGAAATTGCCAATTATTTTCTACTTTGTATTTCGTTTTTAACTACCGGTAGTCTTNTATTTACTTTAAAAAAAAAAAAAACACAAAAAAAAAAAACAACAACTTCATATGCTTATACAGTTTGGGTTAAAGTGACTTAAATCTTTACCTAGGCATAAATCTTTAAAAAAAAAAAAGTGGATCTGAGATCACGCATCCACCCGTTCACTCAGCCGCGAAGAAGACACGGTCAACCCCGATAATCTGAGCTACAGCGTTAACCCGCCTCCGTCTACTGCGTATTCTTTTCTAGCCGTTTACCAGGTGAACACTGCAAGAGAAGTCTTAAAATGTCACGTGTGTACAAAAATACATAAAATAACGCTCCAAAAAAAGACAAAGCAGCCCCATAAAAGCGTTTAAGATAATAACACGCAATGTTTTGTATCGTCATAAATAATGTAGCTTTATGTTTTTCACATTTAAACACCCTACATATTGAAGTAACAGTAATATTTACTCCACCATTCGCCTTTCTGTTTTCGCGCGTGTAACCATAGTGTAACGTGTGTACCGGCACAGTAGGCCTAGTTACTGGCTTACACCAAGCCGCTAGGTTTTCGTATCCTTCCCCATGGGATTGGCCCTTGTGAGGACGCCCTGGCTCTCTGGAGGATGCGCAATACATATTGGGAATAACTGGGATACGGCAAATAGATAGTGGAGAAAACCAACAGTAGCCGAGGCAAAAAGTGTGTGGGGGGGGGGGGGGGGGTTTGGGGGGTGTGGCTCCTCTTGTAAACATTTTTGCACAATTGGGGCCTTTGGAAGAATGATTGTAGTTTTTTAAAATCCTCAATATCAGGGGTCTCGAACTCGCGGCCCGCGGGCCCGCGGGCCATTTGCGGCTCGCAAGACGATATTTTGCGGCCCGCGACATGACAGCAAAGTTTAGTGTTATGCGGCCCACGCGTTTTCCCCATTCTCATATCTATAATGTGACCCTCCGCGACGGTTTCATTCGAACCTCACCGACTAGTCTAATTCGGATGTTTATTTTCGTTTGTATAGATTTGGACGTTGAGTTTCCTTTTTTGCTGGCATCCGTCCGTCACAATTTGACGATGGTGAATACTTCGCAGGACGAAATCTACAAGGCATGGGATTATTCTTCTAGGATTATAAGCTGGTTCCCAACAGCAAATCGCCTCTCTCCACGCCGCTGGATAACCCAAGGGAACATTAAGTGGATGATACAGCTTGGCACCAGTGGCGTCGCAGGAGTTGTCGGAATGTTTCATTGTACCAATGTTATCCGCCTGCGGGACTCCATATCCGGGTTTGAATTTAGAGTTTTCTTTTCTTAGATGAGTTGCCATCCAAGGCTAACGAGTCCCATCCACCCGTTGATTATAAAGGTAGCATTTTATGCGACAAACATGGCCAAAGTGCGGTTTTGAGAAAACACGCTTCGAATATGATATAACATATATTATACATTTTTCAAAAATTTAAAAGTCAGTTAGTGGGTAATGCACAACCATAATTGGGTAAATCGTAGCGACCTGACACAGTGTCCAAGAATCCCTAATAAAATTGCCGCTAATGTTTACGAGTGGGGGAAATTCTGAACCTGTCACCTTGGTCACTTGCGTTGTCAGGACTCTGGCAACAAGCAGTAGGAGGAAGAACATGATGCCTAGTTCTTGAGAACCCTTAATGTTTTTAATTTTGTATTGCTAAAGGTTGAGCAGATTTTAAAAGTTTTACTTTATTGAAGTTGTAATCGCTTTTTCATGGAATGCTTGATGCGGCCCAGTCTCACTCATACTCTGCCTCCTGCGGCCCCCGGATGATTTGAGTTTGAGACCCCCGCTTTCTGTTAACTTCACTTTTGTTCGTATATTTCTGGCTGGCAAAAATCTTCGGACGGCCAATTGACCCAGTTTCCGCCAACCCTAAGGAGCTACAACTCAGCACATTGATTCGTTGCCGATGAGAAAACATTCTGCCAAATTTTCAGCACCACCTCGAACCAAAAGCCCCAAAAATCAGTTTTTCCTGAAAGAAATATGATGACACTGACTTCACGTCATTAAATTCCCGATAACTTCGCTAACTGACATTGTTTTAAAAAATAATAATTCGCAAGTGCGTTTGGTGCATGATATTTTCTTTTGTTTATCGGAGAGAGTTGGTGAAATAAATCTGCAGCGCAAAAGCTGGGGAGTAATTAGAATATTGATATTATTCAGGGGCGTAAAAAAAAATGTGCATTTGCGAGCCTTAGGGGAGCACTAATTGGGATTCTTATAAAGTGCGTTACTTGTTTGCATGTTTTGTCAAGTTTTCAGCCCCCCCCCTCCATATTACATTTTATATAGGATTTATACGAAAAAATTTTTTTTGGTTTTTTTTGTTTTTTTTAAATTTCTTAATGTATTTAATAATAATAATAATATTAATAATAATAATAATAATAATATAATAATAATAATAATAATAATAATAATAAGTCTTATATAGCGCGGTACCCCAGTCTAGGGCTGGGCTCACCGCGCTGTACATAAACATTTTATCAAAAGAGACATAATCATGACATTAAAATAAAATACATTTATGAAATAAAGAACAGCAATGTATATTCACCCACCCCACCACATAACTTTTACAAGGCAAACCATGGACGGCAGCCAGCAAGATCATTTATCGGTCAGAGGAGGGGAATCAGTCAGGGTAGTATAATTTAAAAAGATATGTTTTGAGTGCAGTTATAAAAAGTGAACAATTTGAAAAAGCGGTAGATCTATAATTGCGCCAGTTAGGTGAAGACTATAAAATAATGAATTCACACCTTGCTTTGAACGTCTTACTCAAACATGTGACGTGCAGGCTTTTGTTTTCACTCATTGTATTTGTATCGTTACACACATCTTCTTTTACTCATTGTATTTAATTTATTTTGCAAAATGGACATAAATGAAATTTAATCTGAATTGGAACGGTTAGAGAGACTTAATCATTCTCCTGGAGGTGGGTTGGCTAATCTCAAAATTGTCATATGACTGCTGAATACAAGCTACAGAGTGTTTGGAAAAAAAGATAATTAGGGTAACCTGAATTTCTACTGGCAGATCTTCAGTTTCTCTTTTTTTTGAGTGAAGAACCCCTGCATTTTGAAATAATGGACATTTTTTTGAGGACGGACTCAATGAAATTTCGCGCGGGAATCTTCCATTTCTCTCTCTCTCCCCCCTACCCCCCTCCCCTTTTTCAACCGATCGAATTAGCGTCCCGGCACCCTTATATATATATAAATTTAAAATGCACATATCCTTTTTTATTTACTGATAAATTAAGGTGTGTGAGCGCTATTTTAAACTGTCGATCCGGGCGCATCTTTACCTTGCCACCAGTGACATAGATAGGGTTGGTGCTGCCTAGGGCGGTCCAAGATTTACCCGCTCACTCCACACAAAAAACAAAAAAAAAAAAAAAAAAAAAAAAACCCCACAAAAAAAAAAAAA
>CAXITT010000710.1:208100-236263 GCA_964033795.1 Lymnaea stagnalis | reverse complement strand
AAAAAAAAAACAAAAAAAAAAAAAAACAAACAACAAAACCAAAAAAAAAAAAAAAAAAAAAAAAAACCAACAACAAACCAAAAAAAAAAAACAAAAACAAAAAAAAACCAACAACAAAACCAAAAAAAAAGCAATAACAAAAAAAACAACAACAAAACCAACAAAAAAAAACAATAACAAAAAAAAACCAACAACAAAACCAACAAAAAAAAACAATAACAAAAATCCCATCTACATGCATAGGAGCCAAAATGATCAATAAATTGATCGTGGGCCCTTAAGATATAGAAGAAGAAGAAAAAAAAAACCAACAACAAAACACTGCAGTTTTCCGATAATGCCGTCCCTCAAAATAAATTTTTAAAAAGGCCGCCAGGAGCCGACCGCCTTCTCCACACCCCTACTACGTAGCTGTTCGGCACGGCCCTGATCTTCACCTTTGCGCATTTCAAACATATTCCGTATAACTCTATTTTTTATATAAATATTTGGCCTATAACTTATAGTATAAATATATTAATCTTTACCGTTCGCCACCATACGAACACATCCTAGATCCGGCCCTGGTCGTAACACAGCTTCGTCTTTAATCATCGCTGACAGTGATACAACAACGGTGACTGCATTGATGAGTCGGGGATGACAGAACGAATGACAGAACGAATGACCGACCGATGGCTCAGTGCTTGACAGGATTGGTCAGATCTAATCTAATGAATTAGACGGCGACTTTTGATCGCGTCCCTCGTCTCATAAATGTCCAAGTCATAGCCACACCTGATGCACTCTCGCGACTCCAGTACTCAGTGTTGATCCAAGGAAAGTTTCATTGGTGAGTTTCAGTGTTTGGGAAGAAAAGCAGTGTGTCATTGACTGGTTTCAGCGTTTGGATCAACGCAGTGTGTCATTGACTGGTTTCAGTGTTTGGATCAACGCAGTGTGTCATTGACTGGTTTCAGCGTTTGGATCAACGCAGTGTGTCATTGACTGGTTTCAGCGTTTGGATCAAAGCAGTGTGTCATTGACTGGTTTCAGTGTTTGGATCAACGCAGTGTGTCATTGACTGGTTTCAGTGTTTGGATCAAAGCAGTGTGTCATTGAATAGTTTCAGTGTTTGGATCAAAGCAGTGTGTCATTGACTGGTTTCAGTGTTTGGATCAAAGCAGTGTGTCATTGACTGGTTTCAGTGTTTGGATCAAAGCAGTGTGTCATTGACTGGTTTCAGTGTTTGGATCAACGCAGTGTGTCATTGACTGGTTTCAGTGTTTGGATCAACGCAGTGTGTCATTGACTGGTTTCAGTGTTTGGATCAAAGCAGTGTGTCATTGAATAGTTTCAGTGTTTTGATCAACTCAAAGTTACATGAACATTTAGGGTTATATTAGATTTAAAAACATAAAGGGCACGTTTCATCTTTACTATAAATTAATCATACTTTCGGTTCAGTCCCGACATAGAGTGTTACATAAAAACATGAAACCCGCGTGGCTGCACTATAACACCAAGTCCGAAAACTACGGATCAAAAGAATGTCACGACATGCTCCAAGCTCTCATCTTCTGGTTGGAGGTGACCAAATTAACTGTGACTTGTATTTTCTTGTTCCGTGTGTTTCATGAACTGAGCCTGTAGGACATTTATTTGTGTTATTTAATCATTGCATACGTTATATTTCACAGTGCTCCGCAACCGGTGTGCCGCTGGATGTTGCCTGGTGCGCCGCCAGATGGTGCCTGGTGCGCCGCGCAAAATGAGCATAGCACAGAGTATATGAAGTTACATCAGTGTGCTAAAAGCGTGTCGATATAAAAGAGACATTGAACAGCCTATTATTGCGCTATTAGGCATCATGATGACAGAGATGTGTCCAATACAGACTGTCTATACAAGTGTCTACTACAGACTGTTTAAACAAGCGTCCAATACAGACAGGTTAAACAAGTGTTCAAAACAGAGAGTTTAAACAAGTGGCCAATACAGAGAGTTTAAACAAGTGGCCAATACAGAGAGTTTAAACAAGCGTCCAATACATACATTTTAAACAAGCGTCCAATACATACAGTTTAAACAAGTGTCCAATACAGACAGTTTAAACAAGTGTCCAATACAGACAGTTTAAACAAGTGTCCAATACAGACAGTTTAAACAAGTGTCCAATACAGACAGTTTAAACAAGTGTCCAATGCAGACAGTTTAAACAAGCGTCCAATACAGACAGTTTAAACATGTGTCCAATGCAGACAGTTTAAACAAGCGTCCAATACAGACAGTTTAAACAAGCGTCCAATAGAGACAGTTTAAACAAGTGTCCAATGCAGACAGTTTAAACAAGCGTCCAATACAGACAGTTTAAACAAGCGTCCAATACAGACAGTTTAAACAAGCGTCCAATACAGACAGTTTAAACAAGTGTCCAATACAGACAGTTTAAACAAGCGTCCAATACAGACAGTTTAAACAAGTGTCCAATACAGACAGTTAAACAAGCGTCCAATACAGATAGTTTAAACAAGTTTCCAATACAGCTTAAACAAGTGTCCAATGCAGACAGTTTAAACAATTGTCCAATGCAGACAGTTTAAACAATTGTCCAATATAGACAGCTTAAACAAGTGTCCAATACAGCTTAAACAAGTGTCCAATGCAGACAGCTTAAACAAGTGTCCAATACAGACAGTTTAAACAAGTGTCCAATACAGACAGTTTAAACAAGTGTCCAATACAGACAGTTTAAACAAGTGTCCAATACAGACAGTTTAAACAAGTGTCCAATACAGACAGTTTAAACAAGTGTCCAATACAGGCAGTTTAAACAAGTGTCCAATACAGACAGTTTAAACAAGTGTCCAATACAGACAGTTTAAACAAGTGTCCAATACAGACAGTTTAAACAAGTAGCTAATACAGACAGTTTAAACAAGTGTCCAATACAGACAGTTTAAACAAGTAGCTAATACAGACAGTTTAAACAAGTGTCCAATACAGACAGTTTAAACAAGCGTCCAGTACAGACAGTTTAAACAAGTGTCCAATACAGACAGATTAAACAAGTTTCCGATATAGTTTAAACAAGTGTCCAATACAGACAGTTTAAACAAGTGTCCAATACAGCTTAAACAAGTGTCCAATGCAGTTTAAACAAGTTTCCAATATAGTTTAAACAAGTGTCCAATACAGACAGCTTAAACAAGTGCCCAATACAGACAGTTTAAACAAGTGTCCAATACAGTTTAAACAAGCGTCCAATACAGACAGTTTAAACAAGCGTCCAATACAGACAGCTTAAACAAGCGTCCAATACAGACAGCTTAAACAAGTTTCCAATATAGTTTAAACAAGTTTCCAATATAGTTTAAACAAGTTTCCAATATAGTTTAAACAAGTTTCCAATATACTTTAAACAAGTTTCCAATATACTTTAAACAAGTTTCCAATACAGCTTAAACAAGTGTCCAATGCAGACAGTTTAAACAAGTGTCCAATACAGACAGTTTAAACAAGCGTCCAATACAGACAGCTTAAACAAGTGTCCAATACAGCTTAAACAAGTGTCCAATGCAGACAGTTTAAACAAGTGTCCAATGCAGACAGTTAAAACAATTGTCCAATGCAGACAGTTTAAACAATTGTCCAATATAGACAGCTTAAACAAGTGTCCAATACAGCTTAAACAAGTGTCCAATGCAGACAGCTTAAACAAGTGTCAAATACAGACAGTTTAAACAAGTGTCCAATACAGACAGATTAAACAAGCGTCAAATACAGACAGTTTAAACAAGTGTCCAATGCAGACAGTTTAAACAAGCGTCCAATACAGACAGTTTAAACATGTGTCCAATGCAGACAGTTTAAACAAGCGTCCAATACAGACAGTTTAAACAAGCGTCCAATAGAGACAGTTTAAACAAGTGTCCAATGCAGACAGTTTAAACAAGCGTCCAATACAGACAGTTTAAACAAGCGTCCAATACAGACAGTTTAAACAAGCGTCCAATACAGACAGTTTAAACAAGTGTCCAATACAGACAGTTTAAACAAGCGTCCAATACAGACAGTTTAAACGAGTGTCCAATACAGTTTAAACAAGTTTCCAATATAGTTTAAACAAGTGTCCAATACAGCTTAAACAAGTGTCCAATGCAGACAGTTTAAACAAGTGTCCAATACAGACAGTTTAAACAAGCTTCCAATACAGTTGAAACAAGTGTCCAATACAGTTGAAACAAGTGTCCAATACAGTTGAAACAAGTGTCCAATACAGTTGAAACAAGTGTCCAATACAGTTGAAACAAGTGTCCAATACAGTTGAAACAAGTGTCCAATACAGTTGAAACAAGTGTCCAATACAGTTGAAACAAGTGTCCAATACAGTTGAAACAAGTGTCCAATACAGTTGAAACAAGTGTCCAATACAGTTGAAACAAGTGTCCAATACAGTTGAAACAAGTGTCCAATACAGTTGAAACAAGTGTCCAATACAGTTGAAACAAGTGTCCAATACAGTTGAAACAAGTGTCCAATACAGTTGAAACAAGTGTCCAATACAGTTGAAACAAGTGTCCAATACAGTTGAAACAAGTGTCCAATACAGTTGAAACAAGTGTCCAATACAGTTGAAACAAGTGTCCAATACAGTTGAAACAAGTGTCCAATACAGTTGAAACAAGTGTCCAATACAGTTGAAACAAGTGTCCAATACAGTTGAAACAAGTGTCCAATACAGTTGAAACAAGTGTCCAATACAGTTGAAACAAGTGTCCAATACAGTTGAAACAAGTGTCCAATACAGTTGAAACAAGTGTCCAATACAGTTGAAACAAGTGTCCAATACAGTTGAAACAAGTGTCCAATACAGTTGAAACAAGTGTCCAATACAGTTGAAACAAGTGTCCAATACAGTTGAAACAAGTGTCCAATACAGTTGAAACAAGTGTCCAATACAGTTGAAACAAGTGTCCAATACAGTTGAAACAAGTGTCCAATACAGTTGAAACAAGTGTCCAATACAGTTGAAACAAGTGTCCAATACAGTTGAAACAAGTGTCCAATACAGTTGAAACAAGTGTCCAATACAGTTGAAACAAGTGTCCAATACAGTTGAAACACATGTCCAATACAATTGAAACAAGTGTCCAATACAGTTGAAACAAGTGTCCAATACAGTTGAAACAAGTGTCCAATACAGTTGAAACAAGTGTCCAATACAGTTGAAACACATGTCCAATACAGTTGAAACAAGTGTCCAATACAGTTGAAACAAGTGTCCAATACAGTTGAAACAAGTGTCCAATACAGACTAAGATAGTTGAAACAAAGCAATGCAGCGTCAACGTACCCCCTTCAGTAATACACGCCATTATCAATGTTAAACAGAACACATGATGTTACTCGGTATCAAGTTCCCTTTTTTTTTTTTTACTTATGGTGTGCCGCGGAATTCTGGGCAGGCCTTGAGTTACCACGTGTGAGGAAAGTCTTGGTAAACTCTGAGTTATAACAAGGATTGACACGTGACTTTAACGAGAGGGCATACACTTGACAGGTACAAACATTCTCACCGAATTCACAGAGTTACCCTTAAGAACAAAACATGAATAAAGATTTTAAGGGGCAAATCAATTACACTTAGAAAATAATAGATTTTTCAAAATAAGTGCTCGCCACCTTAAAAGAAGCCAAAAAAGACAAAAAAAGTTATAAACCATAATCAGTTCGAAAACAGTCTCCAGCAAGAAAAGCGTGCTGATAGTAGTTTTAGAGAAAGAGTGCAATTACTTTAAACATAACTAATTTACAAAAAAAAAAAAACAAGAAACAATCTGCGATGACAAACAATTCTTTTTATCGACCAAACGTGGGGACATTTTTGGCAGTTCTTTTCGTCATGGTGCTTTTGATGATTTACGGTCAGTACTTAGCGCCGCACACGCCTAGTGTGGTCAACATCTCAGTGCGGGGCTCGTGCCAGAACGTGCTGGAGACCATGGTCCGGGGCACGTGGTTGAGGAGATCGCACAGTGAGCCGGAGTTAGAGGCTATCAACAGGTTTCTCCACGAGGCAAGGGCCGGACATTTCCTGCCATATTCTTTGCAAAGAGAAGACAAAATGTGTGGTGAGTCACGTCAAACGGGGCTTTACTAGTACACAAGACTAAACAACACCAAATAAATCCTCCTTCCTTATTCCTCACCACGAAATAACATCTCAAAATAATCTCCCTTCCTCGAACCTCTCTCCCCACCCGTGGCTTATGAAGGGAGATCAGAGATGGCGGTCCGCCCGGCGTGGCACTCTTTTTAAATGGATGGGCAACTGCAGAGTTTTTTCTTGAAAGTTCGAGGCAGAACTCTTGCCTGTCCCAGGCGGTATTAACCCTAGCTACTCCACAGCTCCCCACCATCACAACAGCACACCAATAACATCACACGCCCAATAATCCTCATTCGTCAACATAACAAGCTACCAAGAAATTATTTAAAAGAAAAAATATATTTAAAAAAACCTACACCACAACAACAAATTATACGGAGCACCTCCATTTTTCTCTGAAAGGGAATCTAAGTTTTGATGAGCTGGAAGGACGAATGCATGACTTACACTGGTTCAGGGCCCTGTGTGACCCAGAAGGAGATACCCCTTGCTGTTTCCATAATAGATGTGTTGCCATGACAACAGACGCGTGCCAGTGCCACCAGTGCTACGATCTGAGGCAGCAAATTCATGCCGAGTTGGCCGAATGGAAGCCATCTGATCCCGAATGTCAGGTGACTATTTCAATTAACCAAAAAAAAAATAATTCTTTTGAAGAATTACTTTTATTCTTTCTATATTTTTCTAAAAATAAAAGTAAATACGCGAAATTGGTGACGTAATGGGAAAATGCCTATAAAAACTGTACGTTACAGGACAGTTTATAAGTAAGGCCCGCGAAGTGGCTTGTTGGCATACACGCTGTGGGGTAGGTAGAGGTCAGTGGTTCTCAACCTGTGGGTCGCGACCCCTTTGTGGGTCACACGACTCGTTCCAAGGGGTCGCCTAAGACCATCTGAAAACACATATGTTCTACAGTTATGAAGTAGCAACGAAAATAATTATGTGGCTGGGGGTCGCCACACTATGAAGGAACTGTGTTAAAGGGTCGTTAGGAAGGTTGAGAACCACTGCTCTAGGTGGTCCTTGTGTTAACCTCCGAGATAAAGCTGATGGAAGAATGTTCTTCTGTCTTGCCATTTCAGATGACGTCGTTCACAGGTCCTGATGACGTTTGTCACATACTGCACAACATGACGGTGTATGTGATCGGCGACTCGCTGCTACGCCATGTCTACACATCGCTGCTCACTCTCGTCAGACAAGGAAAGCACTACGGCCCCCTAGAGCAGTATACACCACCTGGTAAAGCATCACACAAACACAGCACAATAATGTCAGTGAAACAAAGAGAGGGGATTCAATGTTACAATTCTCTGGCCGTTGGGTGGTTCGAAAGGTATCAACAAATAATCGGGCAGTTTGAGCGTAAGATCTCGGTCAAAATCAGCACTCACCAATGGTGGCAGTCACCGTCACCGGCAGGTTATATTATCTACCGATGTAAAGGTCTTGAATTTTAGTGTCTGTTTTAAATATATCTTCAACTAAAGCAGGGGTCTCAAACTCGCGGCTCGCAGGCCATTTACGCAATACGATATTTTACGACCCGCTACCTGACAGCAAATATGGCGTTAATGCGGATCGCCCGTTTTCCCAATTTTCATATCCATAATGGGACCCTGACCGACGTTTTCAGTCCATCTCACAGAGTAGTCTGATTCTAATTTTATTATGTTTGTATAGATTTAGACGTTGTTAATAATTGTAAAAACCGTTTAAAAATTGGATTAAAAGTTTTAATTTTATAGCATTTTATGCGACAAACAGTGCGAAAGTGCGGTTTTGAGAAATGTTTTAAAAGTCAGTTAGTGGGTAATGCACAACCATAATTTTTTTAAATCGTAGCAATCTGACGCAGTATCAAACAATCCCTTTTAAAATTTGCCGCTAGTGTTTACAAGTGAGGGAAATTCCGTGCTGTCAGCTTTGTCACTTTAAAAATAGGGTTACTCAAAAAGGCATTTGCTGCGATAAAAAAAAATAACAAAAAATTGATTCTCTCTACAATAGCACTTTCCTTCGCATCAACAATACATACATATTTCCAGCACCTGCCTGCTGTATGAACACGTTTTAGCCTTAAGAGCCTTTATTGTTCCTTTACTAAGTAGTCCCAAATGGCTCGTAGACTTGGCTTTTCTCGTTGAAATTACAGAGGACCTGAATGTTCTCAACAAGACCAGGGGTAGCTTGTCAGTGTTGCCTATGACAATAGCAGGGCATCCTGCAGAAAACTTGTGTTATGGTTCTCAGAGAAACATCTCCCAACATGAAAAGTACTAGGGAGTTCAGGGAGGTGAATAGAAAAACAGACAAGCATGGGCAATTTATGAGAGCATTGCCCTCCACCTTCCCTGAGATTTCCAGGTCCATGTACCTATTTGGGAGTACGTATCTGTGTGAAAAGCTCTTTTCCATTATGAACTTTAGTAAGTCAAAGTTCAGTGCCAAACTTACCGATGAGCCTCTTCAAGCTATACTGAGGGCCTCAGTGGCTTCCTCACTCAAGCCAAATGTTGCTCAGCTGTGTAAGTAGAAGCGCCGAAAGGTCTCTGGCAACAAGGAGTAGGAGGAAGAAAGTGAAGCCTAGTTCTTGAGAACCCTTAATGTTTTTATTGTTTTTTTTATTAATATACAGGTTGAGCAGATTGTAACAGTTGCACTTTATTAAATTTGTAATCGCTTTTTTGTGGAATACTTGATGCGGCCCAGTCTCACTTAGACTCCACCTCCTGCGGCCCCCGGATAATTTGAGTTTGAGACCCCTGAACTAAAAGATCATACCTATGACTTTTACAAATTTTATTTCAATAAATTCCACATCGAATTGTTTGATTGTTTGATCCTATAAGCTATCTAGTCTAGAAACAGGGATTGACAAACTACGGTCCTTGGACCGGATCCGGGGCTTCGGTTTATCTGGTCCCACCAGGAGCGTGATTATTCAGTTAATTTTTATTTGACAAATTCAGTATCAACATATGTGTGAAAACAGTGTCAATGCCCTTCATATATGTGAAAATAATGCCACTTCCCTTAACCACGCAACAGAATCAAGAAGATTTCTGACTCCTGTCAGCTGGTCCCATCACACCCCTGTCAGGTGGTCCCATCACAGTACTGTTTGGTGGTCCCATCCCACTTCAATCAGGTTGTCTCATCACACTCCTGTCAGGTGGCCCCATCACACTCCTGTCAGGTGGTCCCATCACACTCCTGTCAAGTGGACCCATCACACTCCTGTCCGGTGGTCCCATCACACTCCTGTCAGGTGGTCCCATCACACTCCTGTCAGGTGGTACCATCACACTTCTGTCAGGTGTTCCCATCACACTCGTGTGAGGTGGTCACATCACACTTCTAACAGGTGGTCCCATCACACTTCTGTCCTGTGGTCCCATCACACTTCTTTCAGGTGGTCCCGTCACACTCCTGTCAGGTGGTTTCATCACACTTCTATCAGGTGGTCTAATCACAATTCTGTCAGGTGGTCACATCACACTTCTAACAGGTGGTCCCATCACACTCCTCTCAGGTGGTCTCATCACTCTCCTGTCAGGTTGTCTCATCACACTCCTGTCAGGTTGTCCCATCCCACTTCTGCCAGATGTCAGGTGGTCCCATAACACATTTGTCAAATCTTTCCGTCATGCTTTATAATCAGGTGAAAAGAAATTTGGCTCTCAAATTTAAAAAAAAAATCGTCCAGCTACTGATTTTTGCCTCTTTGGACGAATGATTTTTCCGCCCACTGTTAGAGGGTATAGCTTTGGAGATGAGACTTTTCTGCAGATTCCACAAAACATTTAAATAAACGGGATCTTAGATTGCAAGGCAAAACACCAAGCGTATGCTAAACATGATTTCTAAACCAGAGAAATGCTTGAGATGTCTCGTGTTTAAAGGTGTACAACTGTTAGATGTTGTCTTGGTTTAAATACGTATTTATGTAATGCACTTAAAATGATTGTAATTAATAACATTGCCATTTATTGTCATCAGTAACATTACCATTTATTGTCATCAGTAACATTGCCATTTATTGTCATCAGTAACATTGCCATTTATTGTCATCAGTAACATTACCATTTATTGTCATCAGTAACATTGCCATTTATTGTCATCAGTAACATTACCATTTATTGTCATCAATAACATTGCCATTTATTGTCATCAGTAACATTGCCATTTATTGTCATCAGTAACATTACCATTTATTGTCATCAGTAACATTGCCATTTATTGTCATCAGTAACATTACCATTTATTGTCATCAGTAACATTACCATTTATTGTCATCAATAACATTACCATTTATTGTCATCAATAACATTACCATTTATTGCCATCAATAACGTTACCATTTATTGTCATCAATAATGAATCTACCGTCCACCGATATCAATGTATTTCGACATAAACTAAACCCTTTTGAGTCCTAGTTAATGAGGGGGTTGCTGAACTCAATGTCCGTGTTATGTATGAACAAGGCCAATTCTTACGCGAATTTTGTGCAATGAGTACTTTCTGATTTGAGACGGATGTTGCAGGGGAATGTTTCTGAGACCTGGAAGCCAATGGGAAAAAATAAGACCCATTCAAACCCGTTTGATAGCGCCGATGAGCTGCTGACTGAATTTCAAATGGAAGAAATCGCTCTGCAGTTTAATAATATTTTGAAAGATAGGTGCAAAGAAGGGAAACTGCTAAACTTCTTGTGCAAATTTGCTCGTTTAAAAAAAACAACCTTTGCTATAAATTCAAATTACTCTTTGGAGCCTCTAACTTGTGTGAGAAGCCATTTTCAAAGATGAAATGTCTAACATCCGACTACGAAACAACCTTATCTGATGAGCATTTGCAAACAATTGTGATCATAGGAATTACTTACTCGGAGCCTCAACTGAAGTTCTTTATGTTACAAAAGCACCCCTTTCATGCTTCTCACTGGTGTGAACAAAGAAAACCGTGCAATTCAAATGTTTTTTTTCCCATCTAATGATAGTTTATATGGAGATTCAATTTAACTAAATGTATTCTTAAAATGTTCAGAAAAAAGAAACACCACAATTTCTTGCTTTATGTTGCATTTCGACATGACTTACATGTTCAATATAGGGATATTTATTAAATAAACATTTAGGAGACACGTCGGCCACGTTGACTTTGGTCACAATCAATCCGGCCTCCAAAATGGTGCATTGTTATGTTACTTGTACCACCTCTCATGTTAAAATGTAAATATTTGTGTGTACACTGTCATTACACCGTGAATGCACCACATTTATATCAATATGATTCATTTGGTCATTGGTAGGCCAAGGTGGCAGCGGATGATTTAATGGATACATTTTGACAAGTTCTTTCCATTTTGTAAATAAATAACATTACATGTACATCTAAGGTTGTTCTTGTGTGCCTTTCTCCGCCAAGTTTCAGTTCGATAGGATGACGGGCAGGGGGTTAATTAGACCTCCGAAGATTTTGCCCAAAACACACAAAATATAAAAGCTTTTAAAATACGTAAAATATCAAATATGCATAAGTCAAGCACAGTCAATACCCCCTCCCCCCCCTTCCTTTTTAACCTCTCAAAACCCGTTGTGGGTCGCCACAACTCTGAAAATGCTTTCAATGGGTCATTTAAGTTAATAAGCTGAGAACCACTGATTTAGTAGTTTCTTTGCTATTTAGAAGTGGGGTAAAGACTATTTTATTAGAAACAATCGCAAGGAATGATGCATTTTTTTTTTAGTTGTTGTTGGTGACGTCATGATTTCCCTCCAGGTATAGCCCTGTTATGTAACCGGGACTATGTTCATCTCCAGATGTGCATGCATAGCATCGACCGCGACACGTGGGAATGTGACCATTCCGTGAGTACTTTGTCGATAACTCGCACGCACACATGAACATTTTTGCTCTATGTTATTTCTTTTCAACTGTTTGACAATAGAACGAACCACAACAAAAGAAAGTTAATTTAAAGCCAATGAATATTTCTGATTCATTGTTCTACCTTTCTCTCTTAGTTCAAACAAGTATTGATACGCAATTTAAGACAAAGACACCTTTCTGGACAAAGTATTATTAGATGAAATATATACACATATAATAAAAAATTTAATCTTTTATTTATAATTACTTCCAAAAAAATATATATATAATTATAATTTTACAGAAGTTAAACAACTAATATCTCTCTTGCATGTATTCGTGGCGTATTGGGGACATCGATCCAAAAAAATTGCTTAAACCTTACATATAGATATGCATGTACCATCAGATTGATTCCCGTACCTTTCACATTTTTACCTTAACCTTCAATCTCTTTTCGCTATTTAGACACCAACATTAACCCATGTATAACCCCCCCCCCCAAACCGTAATATTTGTGTATAATAAGTATGAAACTTACTTACTTCAGGTCAAACTTAAATTTTTTGAGCACGTGCGAGCAAGCCAGAGTGACTTGACGCTGAAGACGATCTCCGAACTCATCGGCAAACCAAATTCTGTGGTCTTGATTGGCATCGGCATTCATGATGACTTCAACACAAGCGTCATCATTACACATGTAGGTACAGTCTTTTGAAACACAGGTAGATACAGTCTTTTGAAACACAGGTAGGTACAGTCTTTTGAAACGCACGTAGGTACAGTCTTTTGAAACACAGGTAGGTACAGTCTTTTGAAACACAGGTAGGTACATTCTTTTGAAACACAGGTAGGTACTGTCTTTTGAAACACAGGTAGGTACAGTCTTTTGAAACACAGGTAGGTACAGTCTTTTGAAACACAGGTAGGTACAGTCTTTTGAAACACAGGTAGGTACAGTCTTTTGAAACACAGGTAGGTACAGTCTTTTGAAACACAAGTAGGTACAGTCTTTTGAAACACAGGTAGGTACAGTCTTTTGAAACACAGGTAGGTACAGTCTTTTGAAACACAGGTAGGTACAGTCTTTTGAAACACAGGTAGGTACAGTCTTTTGAAACACAGGTAGGTAAGTCTTTTGAAACACATGTAGGTACAGTCTTTTGAAACACAGGTAGGTACAGTCTTTTGAAACACAGGTAGGTACAGTCTTTTGAAACACAGGTAGGTACAGTCTTTTTGAACACAGGTAGGTACAGTCTTTTGAAACACAGCAGGTAGGTACAGTCTTTTGAAACACAGGTAGGTACAATCGTAAAACACAGGTAGATTCAATCCTAAAACACAGGTAGATGCAATCCTGAAACTTTCTAAAAGCCCCATAATCTCAAAGCTAAACCCATTTTTTTGAAAAAAGAAATCATGTCATGCTACTTGATTACCCTGGTGCTGACATCCACCCCCCCCCCCCCCCCCCCCCCCCCAAAGTCTACTACTGTTTACGTGATCCTTTAAATCTTGGAGCACCCCTTCCTTCAAATTTGGTTCTGAGCCCTGCACACAGAGATGTTATAAGTCCAATATATTAACTTCCCTAAGGATATCTTTAAGATACGAGTCGGTTTCTCCTGAATGAGGCGCATTTTCCCTTTAGGCCTATTCTTGTCATCGCTGCCAAATGTGTGATGTCGGTGAAATTAGACCGTGGTGGACTTTAGTGAGTCAACCAACACCTTTGCAAGATAGGTCAAATCCAACAATGTCACGCCTTGTCTCACGTCAGTAAAAAGTGATCACAATGGGACAATGGTTATTCCATTACGGTTTTATGTTTCCCTCACCAACACGCCAGCTCAGGTGGGATTGGAGAATAAACTGTTTCACACTTTCGGGACTTTGACACCACATTTACTTACTTAGTTATGCTTTTTAGCCCACCATCGACGTAAGCCATCCACAAGAAAATTCAATTAACCTCGGTGCTGTGCTTTCCTTTCCAGTTTATTCCAGGCATATCACATACTTTGTGCGTCTGCATTTTTTCCACTTTTCTCTGTGGGTTCCATGTTAGGGATTGTCTGTTGGTGTTATCTGGGGAGTGGTTTACACAAAGGGCTGTGCCCTATCCACCACCATCTTTGAATGTCTTGGATAATAGGCTCTTTGTATGTCCTCTCCAGTCAGTCTTTGTTGGAGATGATGTTTGTCCATTTTATTTTAGGATCTTTCTAAGGGAAGTGTTTTTGAACATCTGTGCTTTCTGCGTGATGCTGGCTGAGGTTTTCCAGGTTTGGGCCCAATAAACTATGACTGATTTGTTACCCTTTAGGCCATAGAATTTTTTTCTTTCCTTGTTGAATCTTTCTCGCATCCCATTCTGGTTCACACCCAATCATCATGAAATTTTTTGTTTTATTTAGAGCTTTGATTAAACCCCATGTTCCTAAAAAAAATTTAAGGCGCGACCCCATTTTAGAGAAGCAAAGTAACCCATTTTATAAATTTATAGTGAAACTGTAAAATGATAACGCATCGAAAATACATGTTCTAACTGGAGTATTCATGAAATTATTCATTTAAAATCATTAAAAAAAATAAATTTACCGTTTCCACCGGCGATCCTACAGAAAACTCCCCGTGAACCCTTTTCGTCGCAACCCAATGGGCTGGGACAAAGGACATAGGGTTTAATAGTCTGAGGGATTTAATTTTGAGACAGTCAATTTCAAATATTTGTTTATTTTCTACAGCTGATCGATCCAATGTTGAAGCTTATGCATAATAAAACATGGCCAAAGATTGTCTGGTCAGCCTTCCACGCTCCTGGACTCATGAAATCACCGAGAATAACAGCTCAGAATGTTGAACAAATTGCACGTTTCAACTCCAAGATCAAGGCCATGATGGACGAGATGGGAATTCCCGTTTTTGACACTTTCCAGCTGACCAATGGAACGATGAGCTTTGACGGTGTGCACTATGGCAGGGGAATTAATGACGTCAAAGCGCAGATCTTTCTCAACTACATTCTAGAACAGCGTTTCTGATTGGTCATTGCAGCTTCGCATACTGTATATGTGCATTTTCTTTAAATCGTGAAAAAAGATTTGTTTATAAACGAAGGATAACGGAAATAAAAATATTAACTTTTATCTGAATTTAAAATGATTATTATTTTATTGGCTGCATTTGGTAACGACAGCTATGTTGTTTTTTTTTTGCTTGTGTCTGATATTTTTGGATCAAAGAAGGATAATTGAAATGGTAATTTCAAACCTTATGATTATATGTATTATCTCCCTTTTTGTGAGATACAGGCCGTAAAAACTAGGGGGTTTGGGGCGTACCTTTTTAAACCCCGTGGGTAACTACCAAATTTCATCTTCACTGGCTAGTAGACGGTCGGTTTTCAAATTCTGAAAATGAGAGAGCTCCTTTTGGAATTGCCCAACACCCCCAAAGATCAATCCCCCACCCTCCTTTTTCCTGTTGGGCGTGGGTAGCGGTTCAGGACAAAGCGTGTTGCCCGTCTCTGGACCGCCTCCAGCCTGTCGATGCTCTACTGGGTGAATGGGTCCCAGACTGAAGTTGCATAATCTAAAAGAAGCCGGGAAAAGGCTTTGTAGGCTTCATCCTTCACACTGGAGTTGCCGACCTTTAGATTTCGCATAAAGAACGCTATCGTATTGTTTGCCCGGTTGCATACATTGTCAATGTCCTCGTCCCAACGGAGCTCCCTTTGAATGGTAACACCGATGTATCTTACGGAGGACCTGGCTCGAGCGTATGGCCATGCAGTTCGTAAGAGGGGTACCACTTCTGGAGACTGACAGGGTTTGGCGTTTGGCGGGATGAAATTCCATGTCCCAACTCATCTACCACTAATTTAACCGATGGGGGTACTGTTTTAGCTGGTCCTGGTAGAACTGTTGGTGATCTCACCAGTGGAACAACTTGATTTTGTGACGCCCGTGGGGTGTTAACTTGATTCGCTGGAACCCAAACTATTAAATACTAGATGGAGCCCGCCAAACATTGGCGACAGCAATGCGTGAACTTCCCATCTACTAAAGTAACTTGACAAAAATGTCAATTCAAGTTACGCACTTTTAAGAATGCCAATTTCGCTCCCCCCTTTTTTTGCATGATACGTCTCGGCACACTTTAGCGGCTTAGCAGATTCCGCGAGCTTGCCTAGAAAGCCATGGTGGTGCAGAAGGGGGTGGGGAGGGTTTGCCTGCGTCTTGATTGCTTGCTCTGGCATATCTATTTTTAACCTGCGTCGTCTTGTTTGCCCTACTTTTTCCTACTTCTTCTGGCGAATTATATATATAGATGGTAAGTCTGTGTGAGGAGACACTGGTAAAGATCCTTCGCATTATTACCCACCCACCGACGTTCTATCTATCAGACACAACTAGAGTACCCACCCACGTTCTATCTATCAGACACAACTAGAGTACCCACCCACGTTCTATCTATCAGATACAACTAGAGTACCCACCCACGTTCTATCTATCAGACACAACTAGAGTACCCACCCACTTCTATCTATCAGACACAACTAGAGTACCCACCCACACACGTTCTATCTATCAGACACAACTAGAGTACCCGTCCACGTTCTATCTATCAGACACAACTAGAGTACCCGCCCACGTTCTATCTATCAGACACAACTAGAGTACCCACCCGCCCACGTTCTATCTATCAGACACAACTAGAGTACCCACCCACGTTCTATCTATCAGACACAACTAGAGTACCCACCCACTTCTATCTATCAGACACAACTAGAGTACCCACCCACGTTCTATCTATCAGACACAGCTAGAGTACCCGTCCACGTTCTATCTATCAGACACAACTAGAGTACCGTCCCACGTTCTATCTATCAGACACAACTAGAGTACCCACCCGCACACGTTCTATCTATCAGACACAACTAGAGTACCCGTCCACGTTCTATCTATCAGACACAACTAGAGTACCCACCCGCCCACGTTCTATCTATCAGACACAACTAGAGTACCCGTCCACGTTCTATCTATCAGACACAACTAGAGTACCCACCCACGTTCTATCTATCAGACACAACTAGAGTACCCGCCCACGTTCTATCTATCAGACACAACTAGACTACCCGCCCACGTTCTATCTATCAGACACAACTAGAGGACCCACCCACGCTCTATCTATCAGACACAACTAGAGTACCCACCCACGCACGTTCTATCTATCAGCCACAACCTAAGTACCCACCCACGTTCTATCTATCAGACACAACTAGAGTACCAACCCACGTTCTATCTATCCGACACAACTAGAGTACCCACCCACGTTCTATCTATCAGACCCAACTAGAGTACCCACCCACGTTCTATCTATCAGACACAACTAGCGTACCCACCCACCCACGTTCTATCTATCAGACACAACTAGAGTACCCGTCCACGTTCTATCTATCAGACACAACTAGAGTACCCGTCCACGTTCTATCTATCAGACACAACTAGAGTACCCACCCACCCACGTTCTATCTATCAGCCACAACCTAAGTACCCACCCACGTTCTATCTATCAGACACAACTAGAGTACACACCCACGTTCTATCTATCAGACACAACTAGAGTACCCACCCACGTTCTATCTATCAGACACAA
Source organism: Lymnaea stagnalis (assembly GCA_964033795.1). Taxonomy (NCBI): domain Eukaryota; kingdom Metazoa; phylum Mollusca; class Gastropoda; family Lymnaeidae; genus Lymnaea; species Lymnaea stagnalis. The sequence goes on along the minus strand of CAXITT010000710.1, from coordinate 218,568 downwards.
CTAGAGTACCCGTCCACGTTCTATCTATCAGACACAACTAGAGTACCCACCCACCCACGTTCTATCTATCAGACACAACTAGAGTACCCACCCACCCACGTTCTATCTATCAGACACAACTAGAGTACCCACCCACGTTCTATCTATCAGACTCAACTAGAGTACCCACCCACGTTCTATCTATCAGACACAACTAGAGTACCCACCCACGTTCTATCTATCAGACACAACTAGAGTACCCACCCACGTTCTATCTATCAGACACAACTAGAGTACCCACCCACCCACGTTCTATCTATCAGACACAACTAGAGTAACCGTCCACGTTCTATCTATCAGACACAACTAGAGTACCCACCCACGTTCTATCTATCAGACACAACTAGAGTACCCGTCCAAGTTCTATCTACCAGACACAACTTTAGTGTGGAGAGCTTTTAAAGGGCCGTTTTTAATAAACGCAGTCGACCTCCAGATGCCGACCCTCAAACAGTGCAGTCAAGTGTTCGCCGAATGAAGTTTACGTGGAAGAGAATCTTGGGAGTTATGTGGAGTGATAACATGTTCAATATCAAAAAAAAGTAGCTGCTGTACAAAGTACACAATTGCCTGAAAAAAGAATTTAAAAAAATCAGATGATATCTGCCTAGATGCAAGAACATAAGGTATCTTTACAAGATAATATTCAGTTTTTATCATGTGTGTGTAAAAGGTGAGGGGGAGGGGGGTAGAGGGCTTAACCGGGTGCAATTTTTATTTTACACCTGGTCCGGGTATTTTGAGAGAATACCCGGTGGGTCCAATTGTTTCAAAAAAAAAAAAAAAAAAAAAAAAAAAAAAGAGGTAACTTCTCATTTTCTGGACTATTTGGCGGCCTTTAAACACTAGGCCCACAGACAGTCCTACAGCCTACCTGTCAGCCTTAAACAATAGTCCTACTTAGTCCTACAGACAGTTCTAAAGATAATCTTACAGACAGACCTACCGCCCTATCCGTGGCACTTGATTGATTAAATAGAATGGTCGCCTCCTCATAAAGAGAACAAAATAAATAAATCAACCTTTTTACCTAAGTTCAACCATCACCCATGACATCCGCTGCGTGACAGCTTGTTTCTCACTCAGTACTATTAATATAAAACATATTGAGTACGGGGAGGCCCGGTTAAGAAAAGGAAGCAGGACACACCAGGTGCAAAATTATATACACGCGATGTTGAAACTGGTATTGCCGTGTGTAAGCAATGAAAGGAGCTATTCAGTCATGCCGAACCGAGGCGAGGGAGAATGTCAATAATAACTTACCTGATCTGAAAGGTATGATGTAATCCAATGTTAGCCCGTATGCAGTTTGACTAAATCAAACTAATTTTGTGGATATAAAGTGACAGTTTGTGGGTTTGTTTATTTGTTCCACAAAGGCTTTTACATGGATTGATGGATCTTGACCAAACTTTGCACATTATTATCCAGAATCAAACAATTTGGGGAGGGGGGGGATGTTATGAACTTTTTACAACATTTCGTTTGGTGCCGGAGGCCCCGAATTCGTTTTTTTTCTTATATGAGCTATATAAATAAATTTAGCAGCAAATACTCCTACATGAAAAAATGGGTATTGACCGAACTTAACACACAAAAACTTGATTATCCATCTTTGAAATACCGAAGGGTACTTATCACATAATATCCATTCTTGAATTGAGATCCAAAGTGATCAGGATTTCACCGGAAAACGGGGTCCTAACGGGATAGGGACCCTAACGGGATCGAAATCCCACAGGGATCGAAATCCTATCGGGAAACCTGATCACATCGGGATCCTATCGGGAGAGGGATCCCAATAGGATCCGGATATCAACGGGATCGGAATACCGATTGGATAGGGATCCATCGGGATCGGGATCCTATCGGAAAACTTCATTCCACCGTGAACGGGAACCCACCGGGGTTGGATTCCCATCGGGGTCCGGAACCCACCTGCATTGGTATCCAATGGGTGGGACAAATTGTTTATTATTCTGATTTTAAAAAAGAGAAAATCAGTTAGGCATTTAATAAATATGGGTTAAGTATTCAAAAAAAAAACAAAACAAAAAAAACAACACTCTGTTATTCTGGAATATGTTGTACAAAAATTAGCACACTTAATTATTTAAAGAAAACACACTTTCGACTTAATAATAATTAATTGATTAAACGTGTACTATTTGCATGCCCCCTTTAAATTCTAAACTTTTGTTGAAAAAATTATCAATTTTTTTTTAAAACGTTTTTATTTGATGTCAACCCAAAATTCATTGAATCCAGTACATTTAAAATTATATTAAAATAACTTATTTTTTTTTTTCGTAAAAACATTGTATCATCATACAATTTATTAACGGCTTATGATACAATTTGAAAACAGATTGCGCATGTTTGATACTTAGCATTAACTGTATTAAAATGACATTGATGTTAAGGTAGGTAAGTATCATTTTTTTTTAAACTCTTTAAACGTGTGAAGTTGCAATAAATAAATTCATACAAATACCGGTGAAAGCGAACAACAGAGAGTAAGATTTCGGTTTATGATCAGAAGAGACCAACGTCTCGGCACAGCGCGATATTTATAATCGAATAGTGTAAGCCTCTAAGAGGATTAGCCTTAAATATAAAAAAAATAAATTATCTAATATATTTATCGTATCGATAATTCATTGGTTACACTATTTTGTATGATGTTTTTAATTGCCAAAGATGCCTGAAAGAAACACTGGTCGACTCATGGCAAGCCAGCGTCTTACATTGACTTTCATAAGTGATGACAACACCATTTTAACCCTTTTTGTTCTATTAAGCAAAAAAAGTATCCATAGCGCATTGTCTCCATAATAAACCACTGATGCTCACAACTGTCGGGCACCTTATCGCTAGTGCTACATTACATAGGTCATGATGTAAGCAGAAATCGAACAAAGTCTTAGGTTTGATGCCGCCCAGAGAGGACCAAGCTTGTTTTGACAACCCAAATTTTTTTCCAAACAAACAAAAAAAAAAAAGCTCATCGGTTGGCCGGAAATGCAACCCGTAGATAAAAACATAAAGATAAAGTCACCCCGGGTCGAATCGCCTCCTCTCCCACCCCCCCCCACCCCCTTTCCTACCCCCCACCCCCCCCCCTTTTCCTACGCAACAGGGTTCATTACCTAAGATCACATCCCACCCACTTCATCACAGGTAGCTAAGATCACATCCCACCCTTTTCCTACGAAACAGGGTTCAGTAATTTATAGATGATTGTTTAAATGGTAAAAAAAAAATATATATATATATGCAAAGGCTTGAGAATCCCTGCTGTAAAACGAAGCTTAATTCATGTCATTATCAAACAAGATATCGCCAGTCACAGTCGTGATGTTGCTTTAATAGTACTACCTTTTGAGTTTAGTCAGTTTAGTCCACAGCATATCATCAACCTTGAACTTTTCATAAAGCACGCATTTGGATTGGTTAAATTTGTGAAAAATATATGTGTGATCGGTTATTCTTTTATGAATCTCGATTTTTGCGAGCAATGTGTGCCCTGTAAATATGCAATTTTTCAGTCGGGTGTCACCCCTAACATGGTGTCACCCGGTGCGGTCCGCACCCCCCGCACCTGCCTCGCTACGCCACTGAGTTTAGTTATGCATGGTTTGTGGATTCGGTTCACCGAAGGTCTTAGAACAGCGGTTCTCAACCTGTGGGTCGCAACCCCTTTAAGGGGTCGAAAGACCCTTACACAGGGGTCGCCTAAGACCATAGGAAAACATATTTATGAAGTAGCAACGAAAAAAATGTTATGGTATTGCGGGGGTGGGGGGGGTCGTCACAAATACGAAGAAGTGTATGAAAGGGTCACGGCATTGGGAAGGTTGAGAATCAATGTCATAGAACGACATTCATGTTGACTTACAAAGAAATCTGACGACGCCGACTCAATGGATAGTTTTATAAAAGTGCACGTAACGAAACACTGCCGTGCTGTGTTTTGGGGAACGTGTAAAGTGCATTTGACAGAAAGGGTTTCGTCAATGTGTTGAGCTGAGTCCGAGAAATGCCGGTGGTAATAAAAGAAAGAACAAGCAAATTGCCCGTGGACTGACGTAAGTAAAGATTTTCCTCAATATTACGATCAAAGCTCAAGCAATATAATTATAAACATATTTTTCATTTAAAAAATGATGCGTAATATTTTAAAGATGAAATGAAAAGTGAAAGAAATAGTTAGACTATCGTAAATTAAAAATAAATAATATTATTTGACTACAAATAAAATCGTGGGAGAAGCTTGGGTATGCTTTCACCCAAGTCTAAGAGGCCAACTCTTAAAAAACTCTCATGAAATAAACAAAATCTATCCCTAAACGTGAACTAATAATATTCTCTCCTAAATCGCTTTGTCTTACAGAAAATGTAATCTTGCCTTAGATGTTTTTCCCCCCAGACAACATGACGTCAAAGCTACTGGTTAGATGTCGAGCTAAAAAGTCCCTGGTCGCAGGTTTCTTAGCAGCGACGGTGGTGTTGGCTTTCACTGGGTGGTCGATTCGAAGGAACCCGAATAGTTTATTTGTACAAACGTTTATGGCATCCGACGAGTTGCAAAAGGTGGAACTCTCGTGTCCAGGCGTGCTGGACAGGATGCTGACTGGACGCTGGGAACTTAAGAACCACTCGGCCAAAGAACTGGAAGAGGTGGAGATATTCATGAGCAGAACGAGGGCGTACCACAAGCTGCCCCCAACTCTACAACGTGAGGATAAGAAATGTGGTAAGGTCAGGTGGTCACTCTGGGAATATCCGGTACGTTTGTCTTTTTTTTTTTATAATCCAACACGACCTGACAAGTGTGGCGAAATTCTCTATAAGATTGTCCATCAAAAACCATGTCGTCTTTAACAAATTAATTAAGTAAGCAACCAAGAAAGTTATATATTCAAATATTCGGTAGTACAAGAGTTGGACACTTAATGTGTGCCAGTATTTCGTGATGTCATGAGAACTCCAAAAGAGATGTAAATACAGTAGAGCGTCGAGTTTCTAAACTTGGTAAAAACATGCGGTTGTACGGAGAACCTATTTTTTAAGATAACTAAACACTCCAACGGAGATGTTTTGTTAAAGAATTTAGTGCATTAAGTACAATACAAAATGAAAGTATAAATTTACTAGCCAGTGTACCCGGCGTAGCCTGGGACTGAAATCGGAAAAAAATAACCCCAACTTCACGCCTTTTTTCTGTTTTCCGAATTTATCACGTTTCCCGTCGGTATGCCGATCCCCGCTGGACTATGATCCCTGTTGGATCCTGATACTGTGGGTTCCCGATCCCGTCGCGATAAAGTTTCCCGGTGGGTTCTCAATATCGGTTGTTTCCCGATCCCAGTGAGTTCCCGATCCCGGTGGGTTCCAGATTCCGGTTGGATCCCGTTTCTCGGGGAGATCCCGTTTCCCGTTGGGGTCCCGAAACCCTGTGGGATCCCGTTTTCCGTTAGGATCCCGATCCCGTTAGGATTCCGTTATCTGTATGATCCCTTTTCCCGATGGGATCCATTGTCCCCGATGGGATCCCGTTACCCGAAAAGATCCCAATTTTATCCCGTTACCCGATGGGATCATGTTACCTGTGGGTTCAGATTTCCTTTTGGATCGCGTTCCCCTTTAGGATCCTACTACTTGTTAGGATCATGTTCCAAGTGAGATGTCGTTACCGGTAGGGGTGATGCTATCTACCATCTTTTTCAGTTAATGTATATTGGCCTGTGCTGTTTATGGTTGACACGGGATGACAGACTTTGACTTGATATGCTCGTATGTAGTTTTATATTGTTGCGTCTATTTTTTAAATGTGGTAAATTTTAGATTGTTTTCATTTCTCTTTTTAATATGGTTAACTTTGTAACACGCTTCGAGCTTTTGGGGATGAAGCGTGTTTTTCAAATAAACTTTATTATTATTATTATTATTATTATTATGAGGGTTTGCTTAGAGAAAACCCCCATGAAATTATAGACATGAACAGAACTAAACTAAAAGTTCAATAACCTTTTAGATCCCAGTTTACATCCCTGCAGAACAAAAGAGAAGCCTCTGGAATATTCTAGATTAATTTTAATATTTACCTAGAGACGTGTAAAAATGACTTTTCTACATTTTTTTGTTATTTTGAATGCGAAAACATCTACAACTAAATCCAATTCTATAATCATAGTACATTTAAGTTGAAAAAAATGGGCCCTAACGGGGAGCCCATTCCATATTGTACCAAATTAGTTTCGCCTGAAATAGGGGGCCTTATAAAAATCACACACACACACAAAAAAAAAAAAAAAAAAAAAAAAAAAAAAAAAAAAAAAAAAAAAAAAAAAATGAAAAGAAAGATAGAAGTAAAAAGCTGTCCCATTAAGATCGGTTTAAAATGCCATAGATAGAGTTTGATTTTTTTTATTATCCAACTTGCTGGAAAATTATAGACCAGTCCTGAAAGAATTGGATATTATTATTCATTTTAAATTCAACGCTATTTCAATACCATGAAGGCTATTTGCTACCAAAGCTAGACCTATATCCATCAATTCAAATGGAACCTATAGTGTTGTCAAAGCCTATTGATAGTTATATCGCTTATATTGGGAAAAATTAAATGCGGCCCCAACCCCAAAAGTATGGATATCACGAGTTCAGTGCCCCTCGGTATTTGACTACGGATAATGAAGTGTATGTGTAGTAAGTTTGGTCATGGTCCATCAACTCATGTAGGAGTATTTATAGATCATTTTATTTATATAGCTCAAGTGGGGGTGGGGGGGGGGCCGAATTCAAGGTCCATGGCCCCAAACGGAATGTTATAAAATTTCATAAACCCCTAAGACAGTGGTTCTCAACCATTCTAATGCCGCGACCCCTTTATACAGTTCCTCATGTCGTGGCGACCCCCAAACATAAAATTATTTTCTTTGCCTTTTCATAGCTGTAATTTTGCTTCTGTTATGAATCGTAATGAAAATATATGATATGCAGGATGTATTTTCATTGTTACAAATTGAAATTAATTGAAGCATAGTGAATAATCACAACAAAAAAAAAAACAATTGGTAATTATATATTGTGAAATATTCATTTCTAATTACAAATAAATGAGATTTTGTCTTGAAGCATAGTGTAGCATGGGTAAGTCTTTATATAAATACACTAAACTATATTGATACATTTTGCGACAGTATGCGTAAACAGTCGACGTCAGTGCGAAGGTTGAGATTGCTTCTTTCTTACAGATCAGAAATGCTTGGGGCAGTCTTTGCAAGAGCACAACGAAGATGATCTTCCACAACAAGTCTACTTCTGTATTTAGACTTGATTAACAACAAGCTGCAAAACCCTGTTTCACAAAGATATGTTGTTGAAAATGGAAGAAGAGGGCGCAACACGGTCTCAGACAGAACACGATATGACTACAAACACTTGATCCATAATTTTGTAACTGACATTGTAGAGAAATCAGCTCTCGCTGCATCGTTGTTAATAAGTTCAATGAACTCCTCTTGTGCTGACTCAGGAACATCTTCAACTTTGACTTTGAATGGACTTCTGGCAAGTGCAAATAGGGTGTCAGGTAGATTTGGAAAGGACGAGGGAATTTCGTCTGCAAGCATGTACAAGTGTTCCTTCACAGAATTGATCACCCTAATCCCTTTGTCTGGTGCAATGTCATGTTCCTCCAAGAAACCAGATAAGATCGGCAACATGGACATTTTACTTTCATCCAATTTTTTTTTGTTTGGCCAAAGCTGAAATTAAAATTTAAATGATCGCATCTTTTCAGACAAATCGAGGTATGTTGCGTTTGGTCCTTGCAGTGATCAATTTAAGTCATTCAAGGTTGTCAATCATGTCAACCAAGTAAGCTATTTTCTGCAGTTCACTTTCATCACTAAAAAGAGCTTCGTACTGCGGTCTTGCTTTCTGATTGAAAAAAACAACAACAACGTTTTGAATTCATCACGAAGCTGAAAAACACTTTTTTAAAAACTTTTCCTTTCGAAAAGCATCTCACTTCGGTGTGAAATAGCAGAGCATTGTTCGGCGCATCCAACTCGTTGCACGATTGCGAAAACAGTCGACTGTTTAAAGTGATCGCCTTCACAAAATTGACAGAACTTGTAACGCTTTTCGTTACTTCTTGTAACACTTTTGGCAGCGCCTTCTTTGCTAATATGTGTCGATAAATCACGCGGTGAGTTCCGTTGACATTTGGTGACTCGCTCATTATCAAACGTTGAAATCCAGATCTACGTCAGAGCATAGCTGGAAAACCATCTGTGTAAACATCACAAAACTTTTTCCCAAGAGATAGTATGATCTTTCAGAAATAAAACCAACTGTGTCAAATACATCACGTGCAGTAGTTGTCGTTTCAAAAGGTTTGCAAAAAAAAAAAAAAGAAACTCATCTTTAAAGTCGCCATCATTTATATACCTCAGCTCCCTGGGATGCGCCATAATTCCCCTAGAGCATAGCTGGAAAACCATCTGTGTAAACATCACAAAACTTTTTCCCAAGAGATAGTATGATCTTTCAGAAATAAAACCAACTTTGTCAAATACATCACGTGCAGTAGTTGTCGTTTCAAAAGGTTTGCAAAAAAAAAAAAAAGAAACTCATCTTTAAAGTCGCCATCATTTATATACCTCAGCTCCCTGGGATGCGCCATAATTCCCCTTCACCGACTGAACAAGAGAATTTCGAGCAAGAATGGGCCCCCATGAGCCATCTGCGCACCCACAGACAGAACCAGCACACACTCTGATGATTAAAGTGGTCATGGTCAACTTCCGACTGACGAACATCATACAATAGACCTCACGTGAACTAGTAGCTGTCAACAGTTTGCAACGTCTGTAGATTCATCCAGCTGGATACTAAATATTGGAAGTGGAGCAGATTTAATTTCCTGGATTACCTGATCAAGAAATCAACAGAAATCTCCTCTATTCTTCTGCGGACAGTGTCTTTAAATAAGGAAATTGCACTCGGATCGTAGCAAATTCGTCTCCAATCATAATGAAAATTTGTGACATGTCTGGTTTTTTAGCCGGACCAAATCAATCGGTTTCTAAAACCATCTGGAACGGTAATGTGTGATTTCCAATGATCTTAGGCGACCCCCAAGAAAGGATCGCGTGACCCACAGGTTGAGAACCACTGCCCTAAGAGTTCCTTCCAGATAATTATGGAAATTTGTGCCAAGTCTTAGGAAATGACCAAGAATGCAACTTAACGAAAGACTACAGAGTTTACACGTAAGGTGTGGTCCACAAAGACGCACAATAATTAAACTTCATAGCCAACTGTGGCTTTATCATTATGTGATAATACCATTTCCTGCGACACATGCGTATAACAGGTACTACAGCTAGCATATATATATCTTTAAGTACGTTCGGATTACTAAAAACAATCATAATTATTTTCTATTATTTTACGGAAATCGAATTAACTTAAATGGGAAAAAAATATTTTAAATCCGCTTTTATTTTAGCAAATGTTTAAGTTTTATTATTAATATAAATTACAAATACATTTAAAGTATCAAAAAAAGGAACTATTTTAAGCACTAATGTGTGTATATATGTCCCGTATGCGCTCCTATACCATTCACCCGAGCTATAAAACTTTTGTGAGTTGATGTACACAAGCCCGAAAATTTTTCTAAATTATTACAAACATTTTACATTATTCCCTTTGGGACCAGGGGCTCTAAATTTTCCTTTTTTTTTCTTTTATGAGCTAAGTATACTTTTTCGTATGCTTTCCTATAACATTCATCCGATTGCGATAAAACTTTGGTAAGGTTTCTGAATTATGTTTTCCTTTTTGAAATATTCCGGGAGCCCTAAATTATCTTTTTCCTATATAAACTATTGAAATATAATTTCATGTTATTGCATGGCTGGATGGAATTGTATCAAATACAAGCGACATTTCAGTTTGTGTGTGACATAATAAGTAGGTTTCTGAATGAGTCCAACCATTTTACAATTTTGCGTTTGTGGTCTCGGGGGCCTTATTTTTTTTAATGTGACCTATATAAGTATAATTTCAAATAGAGCTACTGAATGGATGGGTCAATCGCTGCAATTGTGTTGACTAAATTAAAAAAAAAACCCATGTTTCTCACGTGCACAGTTGTATGTTGTCTGCTCACGCTGCTTAAAAAAACCTTCTTATTTATTTGTGTACGCACCAGAAGGGAAAAAAACCAACTAAATATTTTCTATTTAAAAATTTACTTAAAAACGTTATTAAAACACAAACACTTGTTTTCTTTGAGTGGCATTGTAACGCATGCCGGGTTCTCGCTAGTATATCTATGTATATATATATATATATATATATATATATATATATATATATATATATATATATATATATATATATATAT
>CAXITT010000710.1:98182-205395 GCA_964033795.1 Lymnaea stagnalis | reverse complement strand
GCTGGACCTTATGTCACCCTCCCTCGCCACCACTCTAAGGCAGTTGTGTCGCTGGACCTTATGTCACCCTCCCTCGCCACCACTCTAAGGCAATTGTGTCGCTAGACCTTATGTCACCCCCCCTCGACACCACTCTAAGGCAGTTGTGTCGCTGGACCTTATGTCACCCTCCCTCGCCACCACTCTAAGGCAGTTGCGTGTCGCTGGACCTTATGTCACCTGGTGGATCCAAGCTTTTTACCGCCCCACTACCACGAACTCATCTGCAGTTGGCCCGAAATTGCCACACCCCTATATAAAGACACGCCCCCACCCCTTTCCCAAACCCATTCTTGCTTTAACGTCAGTTTAATTTCTTTCCCAGGCAACATAAATTTCCCCGGAACAGCCTGGCATAGAGCAGTATGTAACCCTAAAGGCGACACCCCGTGCTGCACGAATGGCGTTTGTGTCGGTAAATCTGTCCCAGAGTGTCAGTGTCCTGAATGTCTTGACATGAGACAACAGATCCATGCCGAGTTCGCCACCTGGATACCTGCGGACCCTACCTGTCAGGTGAGCCGTGTCCGTTAATGAGAAGTCGTCTATAGACGGGCTGGAGCACTAATCTGCTGTAATTTATATTACAAGCTGCATAATTTTGTTGAGATGAATTCGTTGGAACTAGGGTTTTCTCCCGCGAATCGAATTTCTCAAGATTCCGGGATTCCGCAAGATTTTTAGTAAAAAAAACAACAACTTCTTTTTCCATCACGAGAAATCCCGGATGCGCTCTTTTAGCGTCCATTTTTCTTTTTTTTTTGTTTGTTTTGTTTTTGTTTTGTTTTAAATTTTGTCACGTGACAGTATGTCACAAAATGTCAGTATGTGCCATACCCTGTTAAATCTAGTTAACTTCTCTGAATGGCTGAGCTCCCTACCTGTAGTACAGACTTTCTCGGACGTTCTCAAGTCAAGTCCTATTGAAGCAAAGTGACCACATTCCTATTGAAGCAAACTGACCACATTCCTTTTGAAGCAAAGTGACCACATTCCTATTGAAGCAAAGTGACCTCATTCCTATTGAAGCAAAAGTGATCACATTCCTATTGAAGGAAAGTGACCACATTCCTTTTGAAGCAAAGTGACCACATTCCTATTGAAGCAAAGTGACCACATTCCTATTGAAGCAAAGTGACCTCATTCCTATTGAAGCAAAAGTGATCACATTCCTATTGAAGCAAAGTGACCACATTCCTATTGAATCAAAGTGACCACATTCCTATTGAATCAAAGTGACCACATTCCTATTGAAGCAAAGTGACCACATTCCTATTGAATCAAAGTGACCACATTCCTACTGAAGCAAAGTGACCACATTCCTATTGAATCAAAGTGACCACATTCCTATTGAATCAAAGTGACCACATTCCTATTGAAACAAAGTGACCACATTCCTATTGAATCAAAGTGACCACATAACTATTGAATCAAAGTGACCACATTCCTATTGAAACAAAGTGACCACATTCCTATTGAAGCAAAGTGACCACATTCATATGGGACCAAAGTGACCACATTCCTATTGAAGCAAAGTAATCACATTCATTTTGAAGCAAATTTAACATTTTCAACGATATAGTGGAATAAGGTGGCCTTTAAATAGGTTAAATTCGTGGATTGAAAAAAAAATTAATTAAAACTGAATTTTCAATATAATTTAATTGGCTACATATTTATATCGATTACTTCATAAGTTTTATGTAGTTCACTTTTAACCCGTGCGAGAACTTTCTTTGACCCCGCACTAGACTCCTATCAGACGGTAACGTTTGTTGTGGGCGTGGTTAAATCTCTTTGAAGTATCTTGTTTACTACCGGCTTCCAATTAAACATGGTTAGTAGGTCTACTAGTATCTTGTCGAAGGCTCTCGATTGTATTAGAAAAGTAAGGGCGTTTCTAGACGCGTCGGTAGACCCACATATATAAGGGATTGACAGGCACAGAGAGGGACGGAGATTGATATATATTTTTAACTTCACGAGACGTGTATTATTCTTTGTGTACTTATTTGTGTTTATTTCGAATTCACCATTCATCATTATTAATTGGCACATTGTACTAATTGTGAACCGGTACAAGATCTGCCGATATTTCTGTAAGTTGATGATTTGTAATTATATTTTCTTTTGTTTTGTAATTACTTAAATAAATATTATTAATTGTAATTAGTACTGCATTGGGTTTCGTATTTTTGTTATTGTATTTCTCTATGGTATCGTCCTTTGTTAGGCACTGTTTGAACGACCCATACAATCAAAATAGGAGATTAAGTTATATATATATGTGGTACCCGGGTGCGAATGGCGGCGCTGCGTGTCCAGGTCCATTTTGACTCAGTGCTATTGGGATATCAATTGTGGTAGTTTATTTTAGTTAAACTGAAGAATTAAGTTTACAAACATATCGTCCATTCAATTATCTTTCATTTGATACCTCATTTTTGTCTTACGAACCCAACAATAAAATTTTAAATAGTTTTTTTTTTATCCCAACCTCTCACTTCTGGCACCCGGGTGCGAAAAGCCAATTCGTTTAAAGAACCCGATCGTATTTAAATTGATTCGTTTCTTTAGCTTATTATGGTCAGCCTAGCGCATTATTATATACTAGAATATATGATCCGATATTATCGGGATAATAATGATAAAAGAGATATCAAAACAAGCTATGCTGGACTTGAATTCATTGCATTGCTCATAGCTACCACATCGTCTTACGAAGACGGAAGGATGCTATATATATATATATATATATATATATATGTGTGTGTGTGTGTGTGTGTGTGTGTGTGTATATATATATTTCTTTCTTTCTTTCTTTATTTATATATATAGTTATAGTTATATATCTTAGAGTCTATATATAACTTTTATCATTGATATTTTATAATTTGACAAATTAAAACTAAAGAGATATCAAAACAAGCTATGCTGGACTTGAATTCATTGCATTTCTCATAGATACCACATCGTCTTACGAAGACGGAAGGATGCTATATATATATATATATATATATATATATGTGTGTGTGTGTGTGTGTGTGTGTGTGTGTATTTATATATTTCTTTCTTTCTTTCTTTATTTATAGATATAGTTATAGTTATATACCTTAGAGTCTATAAATAACGTTTATCAAGGATATTTTATAACTTGACAAATTAAAACCGTCTGTGCTATCCCAATTAGCCAGTATATGACCCAACACAAATAAATTGGTTTAGCCACCGATCAGAGCTTCAGGGGAAGAGGAAGACATCCAGTAGTCCTCACACCGTGCGTCAATCCGTCAAATAGACCTCCACGTTTAAAAAAAGAAGAAGAAGCGGCACGAGGTTTACCTTGTATAAAGTGGAACGTGATTTAAAGAAAAAGTTTGGAGAACCTTTGGTCTAGATAGAATGAATTATTCTGAAAATGATATATAGCTTGAAAGGAAATGATTTTTTTTTTTGTATGTTAAATGCCAGGAAGACTTTATTTTCGACCTTTATTGTAAGAATCTCGCAACGCCCATGTGATTCTTCCCGTCACTCCACCACTCTGGCCTTACGTTTTGTTCCTTCATCATAAGAATGTTCCCAAATGTTTCTTGTTTGCTTCTCCCCCACTTGCAGATGTCTCAGTTTACTCACCTAAAAGATGTGTGCGGCGTGCTCCACAACAAGATCGTCTACATCATAGGAGACTCCTTAATGCGACAGCTGCATACGTCACTGCTCACCTTGTTGAGACACAGCCAGAATAGAAGCATCCTTCGAGATGGTGTTTCACAATGTCAGTTGGCAGAGTACAACGTAATTAATTTTATAAAGTCAAATATTCAACAAAAGGGGAGCTAATTTTAAACAAGGTGGTAATACAGTGGTCGCAACCCACGGTTCCGTTCCCGGAAGGATTAAATGGGGCTCTATTTATTCCTAATCCATCATAAAATGTGGTTCTTAAAAAAAATAAAATAATCAAACAAAAATAACAGCATCTTATTTAAATTTTACTTTACAATAACATACAACGCTTTGTTTATATTATAACATACATCACTTTGATTAGTAATTTATAATGACATGGGTCGCTTTGTTTAGTAGTCCACAATGACATGAAGCTCTTTGTTTAGTAGTCCACAATTACATGAAGCTCTTTGTTTAATAGTCCACAATGACATGAAGGACTTTGATTAGTAGTCCACAATGACATGAAGCTCTTTGTTTAGTAGTCCACAATGACATGAAGGTCTTTGAATAGTAGTCCACAATTACATGAAGCTCTTTGTTTAGTAGTCCACAATGACATGAAGTTCTTTGTTTAGTAGTCCACAATGACATGAAGCTCTTTGTTTAGTAGTCCACAATGACAAGATGCTCTTTGTTTAGTAGTCCACAATGACATGAAGGTCTTTGATTAGTAGTCCACAATTACATGAAGCTCTTTGTTTAGTAGTCCACAATTACATGAAGCTCTTTGTTTAGTAGTCCACAATGACATGAAGCTCTTTGTTTAGTAGTCCACAATGACATGAAGCTCTTTGTTTAGTAGTCCACGATGACATGAAGCTCTTTGTTTAGTAGTCCACAATGACATGAAGCTCCTGGTTTAGAAAGCCACATAAACATGCGAGTCTTGGAACTTTGAAAGTTTGACTAATCCTGCTTCCGAGCCGATTTCATAACCTATCTGAGTTACATGAAAGAGCAAGGTGCCCGCCCCCCCCCCCTTTTTTCCATTTCCAAAACTTAAAGTGTATGTTATCTTGTACCAAAATCTCTGACTGAGTTTATAAATGTTCTGGCAAATCACGTGAAGGCGATGCTTGTCATGGCTATAATCCTTTCATTAAGTCTACAATCCTATCTCAAGACCTGTGTCCTTGTCGCATAGCATGAAAGGGTCCTCTCAAAACTATTCTGAAATTATGACGGCCATGGAAAACTCCGTCTTTCTGTCAATTGAAAGTGATACAATGAAGATAACTGATTTTGATGAAGTCATAAGACAGGTTTATTAAGAAAACTTAAGTTTTAATTGTAAATTCTAATATTTCAATGATACAAAATTTTGATGCAATTTTTAAACACCGTTACCTCACATTCTATATTTACCTATGTCCTTTTTTATTTTTGCTTTAAAAAAAAAGAAAACTACAAATGACCCTGTATTATCTGGTTACGAATACATCCGTTCAGGCTGGGGGAGAGGGGAGGGGTAGTCCGGAAAAAGGGGGTGACACCATGAGTTCACCGCACCGACTGACACCGACTCTAGTGACGCTTATGGTAAACCCCCTTGAAGGCAATCCGAAATCCGTTACTTTTTCCACCGCCTAGCGTCCAGATTGATATCTATTACCCTAAGTGTGGATTCGTTAAAGATTCCAGATTCTTCTTCTTTGATTGATTCTTTAACGGTATGTTCAACAAGATAACTGGATTAGGGTGATGTCAAATATGAAACAAGATCTCATTTCAAACTTTGAATGCCAACGAACAACTGAAATGCTCGTCTCTTTCTTCTCCCAGCTGATGCAGCAAAGTGTGGCAAGTCGTATTACTCGTATTTTTCCGAGTGCGGAGGACATATCATTCGGGACTCCATGGAATGTAATAATACAGTAAGAATCCCAATTTACAGTGCACTTTAACTTATTTTAAGCATTGCGTCCACTCTACTTAAAGTTTGTTAAAAAAAAACTTTTTGTTGGTTTCCAGGTTTGAATAAGCCGTTTTGTAGAATTTCGATATTTTATTGAGCGTTTCTTTTTGTGTTTTGTTTGGTTTACATATAAGCAAAATGTAAGTTTAATAGTAACAGATCGGACTGTCACAGAATCGCGTCTTTATTTATTGCAGATATCAATAAAAATCAAGTTTCGAAAATTATTATAAGAAAGCAAGACAGTAGTAAACTAAATAATATTAAAAAAGATACGTTATAAAAACACGTCTTTTCAAAAAAAACAAAAACGTATGAACATGGCATACAAACATTTTTCACTAAAAATTATTTTTCTTCCATAGTGCCTACATGCAATGTTTTTCCTATTTTGGAAGATCATTTGATGGCGCCATAAGCACATGGCCAACCGGGCACTGCAGATGTTGCGGTAACCTGTGCCGGCATTGATTTCCGTGTCATGGGCGTCCCCCCCCCCCCCGGTTTTTGAGCTTTAAGTCTGAACATACTCTGAAGATTTTGGGACATTATTTTTTTTTTTTTTTTACATTTATGGAAATGTTTTTTTTTCCTATTTTGGAAGATCATTTGATGGCGCCATAAGCACATGGCCAACCGGGCACTGCAGATGTTGCGGTAACCTGTGCCGGCATTGATTTCCGTGTCATGGGCGTCCCCCCCCCCCGATTTTTGAGCTATAAGACTGAACATACTCTGAAGATTTGGGGACATTAATTTTTTCTTTTTAGTACATTTATGGAAATGTTTTTAAAAAAAAAATATTTATAAATTATTTATATTAAATTCTCTTTTGTTCGCGTGTTTCTGCGTATAACGCACAATTTTTGGACGGCTAATTGACCCAGTTCTCGTCATCCTATCGAACTAAAACTTGGCACTTGGACTCGTTTCCGACGACAACACATTCTTTCAAATTTAAAGCGTCACTCCCCCCACTCCTAATCTCCAAAAATCAGTTTTCCCTGTTTTATCAAGGGGAAGATGAACGAATTATGATTTATTTTGGTGTGGAGGTTAATTGTGTATCTATTTTGTTATGTGATTTGTATTTGTGACGTATTTGTGTATGCAGTAAAAATTTATAAAAAAACAATTTTTTGAAGGAGAAAAAGAAGGAAATATGAAACGTGTTTTCGCCAGCAGATTACCCATTTACATAAACACTTTTAAATAAACAATACAATTTCATGCCATTACATAAATATAATAAAAAATGCATAAAAATATATATACGAACAAACTTTGAGTTAAAATTAAAAAAAAAAAATATTTAATTTAATTTTGTAATTTTTAGTCTTGGGAGATTTAAATCAGAGATCAGGAAGACGGTTGGAACATAATGACGAAACGAAACAAAAGCATGTGATGCGAATAAAATACAAATACTTGATAAAGTGAGTGGTGACTTTTCTGTGGTAAAATAGTTCTTATGGTTGTGGATAGTTATCGGAAACGTGTATCCATCTTTAAGGGAACCGCTGTAGTGAAAAACCCGATGTCACTATCACTTTCTGTTCCTGAGATGGCCGCAGAGGTCACTACTTTGGGGCTAAATGGAGGTCACTGGTGACCTGCTTACAATGAATGGGTTAACTATCCGGGTGGGTATGTAAAAAAAAATTTCAGCTCCACTGGACATCAGGAAGAGGGTCGAAATGGAGATGAAAGATTCCACCACAAACAAACGGACAGAGCAACCTAATAAAAAGCATATATATAATAATAATAAAGTGTATTTCAAAAACACGCTTCATCCCCAAAGGCTCGAAGCGCGGAACAAGAGTAAAAAATCTATAATTTACCACATTTAAAACAAACGCAACACTACAAAAACTAATTACAAGCATACAATGTCAAAGTCTTTCAACCCATTTCAACCGTGAGCAACACAGCTAATATGCATTAAATGGAAAATATGGTAGACAATCATCCCAGAAGGTGTTTGCGAAATAAATGTGTCTTTAAATCGGTTTTAAAGGACTCCAGTGTCTGATTGTTTCTGAGATCGACTGGAAGGGCGTTCCAAATTGTTGGACCAGCAAATGCGAAAGTGCGCTTTCCGCAAGTCTCAAGGCAAACACGTGGTGTCAAGAGTTTGCCACTGTCGGATGAGCGGAGCTCTCTAGTGGGTACATAAGGCGTCAGCAGCTCTGTCAGATAGGACGGCGCCAGGTCATGTAAGCAGCGGTAGCACAACGTTGCGATTTTGTACTCAATGCGAGCACGCACCGCAGTCAATGCAACTCTCTCAGAAGTGTTTTTGCATGGTCGAACTTGCTTTTGCGGAGAACAATTCCAGCCGCATATATATATAAACACACATGACAATGACAGTGCGTTCTCACGTTTTGAAACTATTATTTTTTTTTCAGGTCAAACTGTACAGCGAAGCGCTTTGGCAATCAGACCAGGCCAATAAGATTCTCAAACACGTAGAAACGCTCATCGGAAGGGAAAACGCTTGGTTCATATTTGGTATAGGTTTACATGACAACCTTAATGTGGACATGATAAAAACCAAAGTAAGTCGCAACTTATAACCACTACACTTCTGGCTTGTTCGGATCTTGTTGTATTCTTTAAGATTTAGTGGTGGCAGTTTCACGTATCCTGTTCCTGTATTTTAAGGGATGAAAGTAATTCTTTAAAAACGTTACCGGTGACGTCATTTATATCGCCTTAGAATTAAATCCTCGACGACTATTTTCATTTCACAATTGATACGCTACCGGTATAACAGATTATTTATTATTTTTAAAATAGAATTTATATTCAGAGTATTCTTTTAACAGGTGCTCGATCCCGTTTTCAAACTATTGTCCAAGTCAAGTTGGCCTAAAATGATATGGCTGGCTGTCCACGCCCCTGGACTCCTGAAAACACCTCTTCATCCTGAACAACAAGCAGCTAATATTTTGGATTACAATACCAAGGTGAAGGCCATCATGGACTCAAAGGGAATTCCCGTACTGAATTTCTTTGAACTGTCAAAAGGGACAATGAGCTATGACGGTGTTCATTATGGGAAAGGGATAAATGATATAAAAGTTCAAATTTTATTGAATTTTCTACAAGAACAAAATTATGTTCATTAAACTTGTCTCTGATAATGTGAGATAGCCATAACTTAAGTAATAAATTAATTAGCAAACATGTGTTAAGTATGTTTGGAACAAAGATAAAACTTTTGTAGTGATTGAGGAAACGTCTAATATTTGTACGTGACTTTGCAGGCTGTGATGAGGGAATTTAAGACAATCAGAAACATCTTGCACAAATGTGTCACAGATTCTGACTAATCAATGGCAAATATTGTACAGCTGTTTGTTACTCGTCCGTCTCATGCGTGTCAGGAGTTTTGACCAGGGCCGGACGTAAGCTTGCTGAGGCCCTGAGCTGTACAACGTGCTGAGAACCCCTTTCGTTTTAGGTCGTTTTTATCAGCTGCTCAGCTGGAATTAAAAAAAAGGCAAATCTTTTTAATGTTAATATGCACAGCAGAAATGTGTTTGTGTTTTATAAACACTATAAAAAGCTATCAAATTGTATTTATTAATTTTACTTTTAAGAAGGTAAAATACATTATCAGTTTTGTCCCTCGCGGTTATTGAATTTAAAGAAACCTAAGAGTTTTTAGAGAAATAAGCTATTCGCGCTATGACGTCATTGTCGTGATTATTTAGAACAAATTAATTAAACTTTTTATTTCGCAATGTTATTAACGCACTAAATGACGCACTAAAACGACTGATGTTTGGATTTTCCCGATAAATGTGATTACGGTGTAATTCTTTGATCATGATTTTTTTTTCATAACTTTTAAACACATATAAAATACTTCAAATAGTTCCTTAGTTGATACTTTAAATGTTTTTTGTAATTTATAATAATAATACTTAAACTTACCCGGTTTACTAAAATAAAAGCGGATTTAAAATATTTTTGAGCATTTAAATTTATTCGATTTCCGTAAAATAATAGAAAATAACTATGATTGTTTTTAGGAATCCGAACATATTTAAATCATATCTCCCTTTTGGCGTTATGTGACTCTAGCTCATTCTTATATATATATATTATATATACTAGCAAAATACCCGCGCATCGCAGTAGAAAGACTTTTTTAAAGAAAAATAAAGGTACAAAATTATCAAGTATCGCTAATTCTGGATACTATACAATGCATTCCCTGGCAAAATCAAACCTGCCTCAAATCAATGCCAACTTTTTGTAGGTCTGTCTTTGGGACCCCGATCCTGGTAAGACCCCAACTCTAATGAGTCCCTAATCCCATTCTGAACCCTTTTCCCGGTTTATCCCGTTCCCGGCGGAATCCTATTTCTTTGTGGATCCGGATCCAGGGAGAATCCAGATCCATTTGGGATACCGATCCCGTCGTTGTCTTGATCCCATGGAGATCCTGATCTCAGTGGATTCCGATGCGCTACCGATACCGTTAGATACCGTTCACTGTGGGATCCCGTTCCACATATGGACTCTCTTTTCCGATGTTATCCCTTTTCCTGATAGGATCCTGATCCCGGTTCGAGCCCGTTACCCGATGGGATCTCAATGGTATCCTTTTCCCCGATGGAAACGCGTAACCGATGTGTCACATTAGGAACCTGTTTCTTTATGGGATCATGCTCAGTGCGATTTTGTTTGAATAAGCTTTTAGATCTTATATATCCTCTTAGAACAATATAGAACATTCTAGATTAAATCTATATCCTCTATGAAAAGTGTAAAAATTACATATCTACGTAATTATCTCTCGAATGCGAAATATTATACAACTAAATTGTGCTACTAACTATAATACATTTAAATTGATATTGGGGCCATTTAATAAAGTACCGTTTTGTTTATGTCTGAAAGGGGGGGGGGGGGGGGGGCTTATAACAATCATTAAGATAAATTATACTTTTTAAACTTGTCCTATTGAAAGTGGTTTACAAATGCCATTTTTAAAGTATCGAAGTTTCTAGAATATTCTAGATCGGCCTTCAATGGATTGGATATTAAATCAAACGATATTTTAAAACAGACGTAGAATGGTATTGCTACAAAGCTAGGCCTAGATCCACCTAATCACATAGAACCTATGGTGTTGTCTAACCCTATAGATATCTATATAGCTTATATTAGAAACAATGAAATGGGGCCCCCGGCCCCAGAGGGATGGATATTATGCGTTAAGTACCCTTCAGTATTTGAATATGGCTAATCAAGAGTATGTGTACTAAGTGTGGTCAAGATCCATCGATTCATGTAGCAGTATTTGTTGATCATTTTATTTACATAGCTCATATTAGAAAATGGGAGATATCGGGCCCCCGGTCCCAAACAATTTAGAGTTTTAAAATGACACCTGCCTAACTTTTGTATGTGAGCTGTAAGGAATAAGCATGACAAATTTCAGGCTGCCATCTACTCGAGAAGTTGGAGAATTAGTGATGAGTGTGTCAGGGCTTTGACTTTTATTAGTATAGATATATATATATATATAGGCTTTTAATTTTCATTTAATAAATTAAAAAAATGTTTTTCCCCCCCCCCCCCCCCAGAAATAATTATATTTTATAGTTTTCTAAACGGCTCTCAGTTCATTATTTATTCTTCCTAACAGTGAACATGGATCTTTCCCCTGAACAATTTTTTACAATTAAACACTTTAAAAGGTGAAATATCGCTTCCACATTTGTGAAAGCTAACTCAGTCTTGTCAAAGATAATTTGATAACTATCTTTGTGTTTTAATGTTCTTTTTTCAGGATGATTATGCTTTAAATCAGGGGTCTCAAACTCGCGGCCCGCGGGCCATTTGCGGCCCGCAAAACGATATTTTGCGTCCCACTACTTGACAGCAAAGTTTAGTGTTAATGCGGCCCGCGCGTTTTCCCCATTCTGTCATTTATAATGTGACCTTCCGGACGGTTGCAGTTGAATCTCAACGACTTGTCTAATTTTGATTTTTATTATGTCTGTTGATTATAATGGTAAAAATCGTTTTAAAATCGGAAAAAACAGCTTTTATTGTATAGTTTATGAGACAAACATGGCCAAAATGCGGTTTAGAGAAAAGTTTAAAAAGTCACTCAGTGGATAATGCACAACCATAATTGTATAAATAACAGCACCCTCACACAGTATCAAAGAATCCCTATTAAAATTGCCCCTAATTTGTACGAGTGACGCGTGAGGGAAATTCTGAGCCTGTCATCTTGGTTACTTTCAAAAAAGGGCTCGTCAGACAGGCCTATTCTACGAAAAAAGTATAAATTCATTCTCCCTAAAATAGCATTTTACTCTGCATCAATAATTCATAATATTGCCTTCCCCTGCCTACTGTTGGAACACGTTTTAGCCTTCAAAGCCTTCATGGAGAAGGATGGGGTAATTGTTCCTGTACTAAGTGATCCCAAATGGTTCATGGACCTTGATTTTCTTCTTAACATTACACTGGAGCTGAATGTACTCAACAAGAAGTTGCAAGACCAGGGGCAGCTTGTCAGTGTTATCTACGACAATGTCAGGGCATTCTGCACAAAACTTTTGTTATGGAAAGCCCAGATTTCTCAGAGAAACCTCTGCCATTTCCCAACATGCAAAGTCCTGATGGACTCACGCACACCATTCAGTAGTAAGTATACATATGCCATTGAAAAGTTATAGGAAAAATTTGATAACATTTTGATCAGAATTTGCAGATTTCAAAACACACAGAGCCACTTTTCAAATTTTTACTGACCCTCTCTCATTCAATGTGGACGATGCTCCCCCCCCCCCCCCACACACACACCACCATTTTGCGCTTCAAACGGAGCTCATTGATCTTAAGTGCAATTCTAAACTCAAGGATAAATTCAGGGAGGTGAATAGAAAAACAGACAAGCATGGACAATTTATGAGAGCATTGCCCTCCACCTTTCCTGAGATTTCCAGATTGCTCAAACGGATCATTTGCCTTTTCGGGATTACCTATCTGTGTGAAAAGCTCTTTTCTACTACGAACTTTAAGAAGTTAAAGTTCAGGACCAATCGCACTGATGAGGATCTTCAAGCTATACTGAGGCCCTCTGTTGCTTCCTCACTCAAGCCAAATGTTGTTCAGCTGTGTAAGAAGAAGCGCTTCTTGGTCTCTGGCAACAAGGAGTAGGAGGAAGAAAGTGAAGCCTAGTTCTTGAGAACCCTTAAGGTTTTTATTTGTTATTAAAAAAGGTTAAGCCGATTGTAACAGTTGTACTTTCTTGAATTAGTAATCGCTTTTTTGTGGAATACTTGATGCGGGCAAGTCTCACTCAGATTCTATCTACTTCGGCCCCCGGATGATTTGAGTTTGAGATCCCTGCTTTACATAGTCTTGGAAGTGCCTCAGCTACATAGTCATGGAAGTGCCTCTGTTACATAGTCATGGAAGTGCCTCAGTTACATAGTCATGGAATTGCCTCAGCTACATAGTCATGAAAGTCCCTCAGCTACATAGTCATGGAAGTGCCACAGTTACATAGTCTTGGAAGTGCCTCAGTCACATAGTCTTGGAAGTGCCTCAATTACATAGTCTTGGAAGTGCCTCAGCTACATAGTCATGGAAGTTCCTCAGTTACATAGTCTTGGAAGTGCCTCAGTTACATAGTCTTGGAAGTGCCTCAATTACATAGTTTTGGAAGTGCCTCAGCTACATAGTCATGGAAGTTCCTCAGTTACATAGTCATGGAAGTGCCTCAGTTACATAGTTCTTGAAGTGTCTCAGTTACATAGTCTTTAAAGTGCCTCAGTTACATAGTTCTGGAAGTGTCTCATTTACATAGTCAAGAAATGCCTCAGTTATATAGTCATGGAAGTGCCTTAGTTCACTCGAGAGATTGCTTTCAACATCTTGTGAATATTCGTTTATAGTCGTTTCTACTTCTTGACATTACTGTTTCTCGTCTCGTTTAATGTCCGTCGTGTCGATGGTGTAAAGGAAGGTCTGTGAAATCAATGAATTTCTGTGATATCAATGAATGGCTATGATATCAAAGAATTTCTATGAAAACAATCAATGGCTATGAAAAGAATGAAGGAATTGACTTGAAATTGATCTTTTGGCGAAAGCTGTTCATCTCCATCATTGCCTTGTTTTCTTCTCACCCTCTTTCTTTTTACTGTAGACTTATATTCTACACCAGGCAATCTAGATTTGGGGTATAGGGAGCCAATGAAGGGAGTGGAATAGTGGAGTGGGTGCTAGGTGATCAAGCTGTCGACTCTGTCTCAAAAACCAAACAGCTGGTGGTCTGGAGTTCAATCCCCACCAAACCCAACATCCCAAGCACCCCGGGTGGATGGGACTCGTTAACCCTAGACGGCAAACCATCCAAGAGCAGTCAAACTCTGAATTTAAACCGGGATCCAGAATGATCAACAAATTGATCGTGGGCCCCTCAAATATAAGAAACCTTTTGCGGTGGAACAACCTCCCCCCCCCTCCCCAAACATATATTGACATTAAGTAAAATCTCGATTTTCTTGAAACTTCAACATTCTCTGGTAGATTTCAACCTGTTCTTTTTAAATTATCACTTTGCGTATATCTAAATAATATTTTTGTCTTTGTCAGCGAAACGGTGATCGGCGAAACGGTCTCGGCATAGAGATGGCCGAGGTGAATCGTCAAAGATCCATGGACGCAGTGAAATCAAGGATGCTGAATGTAAGAGCAGCAACCTTGGTTGTTTAAATCACGGATTCGAAGAATACTTTTATTTTGGACCTAACTCCGCTACGGGCAAATTTTAGTTAGCCCCATCTCCCCTTTAGCGGTGGTTAAATGATGGCTATTTTCGGTGGGTGCTAAATGTTTAAAGAAATGTATTTATCTTTGTCCCTCACCCATCTACTTAAATAAGCATTACACGAACACGTAGAAGAGTTGAGCAACATAGATCATAAACGAAAGGGGAACATCCAGGATGGGGCATCATTTTGAATAAATTAAGTAACTTCAACAATAAAAAAGTGGCAATTATAAGTTTTTAAAAATTTTACAATTAATTTTTTAAAAAGTTTTTTGAGCTTGGAGTATCATATTTTGAATTAAAAAATAAATTAAAATTATAAAGTGTAAAAGACCCAGTTAACGATGATTTTTCATACGACCCTAATATTTATTCTCATGACACGATTGTGTAGTGATTTTATCAGAACGATGTAAATCACGAGAAAAGCTGGAACTAGTTTTTAGAGCGGATATAGAACACACGTTAAGTAGAGCAAAAGAGAGTGTACGATTATATCTGGAAGAGGACAGACAGATTGTTTTATTTCCCTTATTGATTATTAAATTATAATGTGATGGACTATTGAACGCGTGTGTGTAATTATTGATAGCATCTCAGAATTGTTACAAGGACTATGGAACGCGTGTGTGTAATTATTGATAGCATCTCAGAATTGTTACAAGGACTATGGAACGTGTGTGTGTAATTATTGATAGCATCTCAGAATTGTTACAAGGACTATTGAACGTGTATGTGTAATTATTGATAGCATCTCAGAATTGTTACAAGGACTATTGAACGTGTATGTGTAATTATTGATAGCATCCCAGAATTGTTACAAGGACTATGGAACGCGTGTGTGTAATTATTGATAGCATCCCAGAATTGTTACAAGGACTATTTGACAAATTGTTGAGACGCACCGAGCAACGGCCTCTCTTATACGACTGGACGGCTCCGACAAATTTGAAACATCAAACAATTTCAATGTAAATGTATAAACTTTAAAGCACCGTTTCCGTGTGTTTTCAAAAAAAAAAAAAAAAAAAAGTTTTTCTTTTTTTTTGAAAAAATTGAAACATCAAACAATTTCAATGTAAATGTATAAAATTTAAAGCACCGTTTCCGTGTGTTTTCAAAAAAAAAAAAAAAAAAAAAAAGTTTTCCTTTGATTTGTAGTCTTTCAATAAATTGAACTGTACTTACCGGTGAGATGATCATGTCTTTGATTGAAATGTCTTTAAACTTTCTCAATAACAAATCATCACAGACACCTTGGTTTTTGGCCATTAGTTTAAAACGTCTGCATCGTGTCATGTTCTTAAGTTTCTTATGTTCACAAGTGATTTAGTAGAGTGTTAAGAAATTTTATACAACTAAATTTCTAATAATTAATGGTAATTAGGAAAAAAGCAACAACACTTTTTCACGGCACACTATAAAAAGTTATCTAATTTTGTGGAAAAATACAAATTGAAAACTCATAAGGTGTGTATGGTGTATTGGTGACTTCAATAGCGTGCAGAATAAAATGCCCGATAAATGTGCTAAAGGAAGATTGATAACATACCGCATGTGCGTTAAGTTGCGTAGTATTTTCTTGTGTATTGCAAAAAAATAGTCCTCATTTTAAATATGATGTCATAACTCTGCGGTGTAAAAGGGGTCGGAACATTACCGGACGATTCTCTGGACGGTAGGAGGGGGGTGGTGCCGCAGCACCCCCCCCCCCCCCGTTCAGACCCAAGGAGAGTGGACCGCTGACGCTTTCAACGCAGTGTCCTCAGTCGAGCCCCAGGCCAGGGGGGGGGGGAAGGGTTCCGACGCGCTTCCGCACGTTCTGGTGGCGGGCAGACCCAGCGTTGGCCCTTGTGGGGAGAGTGCCGGGAGTGAAGACCCTAAAGTAAATAGTGAAGACCCAAAAGTAAATAGTGATGACCCTAAAGTAAATAGTGAGGACCCTAAAGTAAATAGTGAGGACCCTAAAGTAAATAGTGAGGACCCTAAAGTAAATAGTGAAGACCTAAAGAAAATAGTGAACACCCCAAAGAAAATAGTGAAGACCTCAAAATAAATAGTGAAGACCCTAAAGTATAAAGTGAAGCTGCTTGTCTTACAAAACATTACATACATATTTAAATAAAACAGGATATCTCAAATTATAAGATTTGTTTTCTTATTTATTGAAATTTGTAGCATCACTGTCAGGAGAAATTCATCATGTTAAGAATGCTATACAATATGATAACGTTATAAATTGGTCTCAAGCATTAATTGAACAAAAACTATCATAAACATTAGTCATATGATATTTTACCCCAAAAATTGCTACGTAAGTTTATTTAAATGATCTGTCCGTAAAATTTTTGATAATGTAGAATATTTTCCATTAAATTTGATTGATATTTTTAGTAGTTAACCTTGCTTGTGACATGATGTGAGAAGTGATGATTCACGGGATGGAGATGGTTCGGACTTACTGACAGAACTGAAGATCTTGAGACAAATTATTCCAGGAGAGGTACAAACAGCATGACACAATTTACCGTATCTTCAATTCTTTGTGTCGCTAGAATTGAGGTCACCACTATTGAGAGGAAGGAACTTAACCTTTTCATCAACTTTGTAGGCTTTTTTCACCCCTCCATTAAATTACCATCGCTTATCTCTGAGACCTCAGTAGCCTTTGTCACCCTTTTCAAAGACAGCCTACTCATCTTCGCCTACATCAAACCTACTTTGTCACATGCATAAAACGCGTGGGGCGCCAATGAAATACAATGATGTCGTACGACCTGACAAAGGCAAGGCTGGACAGGTGTATGTATATGTTTGCATTGCTTGGTTTTAAAACTCTATTCCATTTATTCAACAACCTGTTCTTCGTTGAATTTGCCAAAGAGATGACAACTTTTGGGACAAGGCACTTGACATTATTGACTATTTTCTATGTTGTTCGGAGACAGTAATTTAATTAGACCTTCAAGTCTCTGCCTTCAGGTCTCGTTTGAGTGACAATGGCGACAGGACCAAACTTACTCTCACATTCTATCATCTGCACAATATCATAGCAAACCATGTTTTTCTGCAAAACGTAACATTCTCCTTGCCAACCCTGAAACCCACGATATTTTCTTTTCCCCGTCTCTCATTGTTTTCAGACGCAATACAAAGTTTGGGAGCACTCCTTGTGCAAAGTCGCACCAACGCTGCCCCTCCCACTTTAGGACCACGCCACGTGGACGCAGCCGTTGCAACGCTCGCCCTTATGTCATGTAGACTCAACACAATTCCTCCACAATGGGCAGTTTTCAGATGAGGGACGGGTTTCTTTGTACTAGCCACAGTGTTGTATACGCCATTGTTTGTACCCACCGCCAGATGTCGTATCTGGGTGAGACAGGACGCTGTTCTCTGACACAGAGTATGATAGCATCACAAGATTGGACAATACTGTATTGTAATGATAAATAAATAAACCTACAATGCATTGCATGTCAAGTTAAGGTCTCTTTTCAGAGTAGATTACTGACGTTTATATATTTTTATGCAGTGCACGATTGAAAATAATAAAGTGCCATTTATTTGCCACTTTGATAGAAGAATGTGTGTGTGTGTGTGTGTGTGTGTGTGTGTGTGTGTGTGTGTGTGTGTGTGTGTGTGTGTGTGTGGAGGGGGGGTTGGGGATTTAGAGGACACCTCCCGCTGAAGTCACCCGAGGCACGTCAGCGTATACCTGAATACAGTTGTGCGCCACACTACACTTAGTTGTAACGCTTGTGGAAAGTTAGGTTCCCTTACCAAGCTGGGTTAACGTAAATCATTTTAAATTTTAGTAGTTACTAAATAGTAAAACTGTTCCATAAATATGTATACCTGGCAATATAGTTTTTCAATCAGTCGAAAAAGGAAGCGAGAAAAAAACTAAAATGAGTCATACCGACACGAAAAATATATTTCCATTGTGCTTTGTGCCAAAAATGAAAATAGTCACTAATTTAAATAAAGAAAGAAATTCATTTGTGATACATCCGTCGGGCAAAAACATTTAAGGTGATGTGTCGTATATTGCTCACCACAGCATTATACATAGGAGCTTGATTTTATTTTCCGTAAACATATTTTGGTCTAATAATAATGATTATAATAATAATAATAAAGATTATTTGAAAATCACGATTCATCCCAAAGGCTCGAAGCGCGGTACATACCACACTGAAGTACAAAATGCAACATTACAAAAACTACATACGAGAATACCTATTCTAAGTCTTTCATACCTTGCAACCATAAACAACACAGGCCAAATACATCTACAAGATAATAGCTAGATAGACAACATCACCCCAGCAGGTGTTTGCGAAATAGATACGTCTTCAAATCAGTTTTGAAAGACTCCAGTGTCTGGCTGTTTCTGAGAGCGACAGGAAGGTTGTTTGAAATTGTTGGGCCAGCAAATGCGAAAGTGCGCCACTCGTAAGTCTCAAGGCGTACACGTGGTATCGAGAGTCGGCCACTATCAGATGACCGGAGTTGTCTAGTTGGTACATAAGGCGTCATGAGTGCTTTGATATAGGACGGTGCCAGGTCATGCAAGCAGCGGTAGCACAGAGTTGCAATTTTGTACTCTATGCAAGCGTGGACCGGCAGCCAATGCAACTCTCTCCGAAGTGTTTTAGCATGGTCGAAATTGCGTTTTCGAAGAACAATGCGAGCCGCATTATTCTGTGCTTTTTTTGAATTTTGAATTTGAGGGAGCAAGATGTATAGAAACAATGGAGGACGAAGGCTGGGGGTATTGTACAGCTGCTTAGTAACTCTAAAAGATATATTTTAATTTCCGCTTACTATATTACCTCATAAAATATGTTTAAAAAAAAAAGCAACGTTGCTGTGTGGTGCTGTTGAAAATGGATTTTAAAAAAATCCCAGTTTTCACCGTTTTCGCAATCGCCACCGTTCAACATAAGTACGAAATAATTACGTCACACAGCTACGTCATACAGCACGGAAGCAAACAAAAGAGAATGTTTACTGAATTCGTCACTACGGCGAAAACTCTTCATATTACTGTTGATGCATCTAGCGATTACATTGTGAAAACTTTGAAAACACAAATCAACAGTATAACGATTATTACGATACGTAGTGCTGTTATAGTATAGGCTTTAAAAATGTTCCCCCCTCCTCCCCCCCTCCTCTTATGCACACCCGTACGCTTACAAGTCAACACCACCCCATTTCCTCCCGCGTGCGTAATATAATTATGAATGTCCCCCAACCAATCGTATTTCCGTGTCCATTCACCGCCGCTCTAGAAAATAGCTAAAACTAACTACGGAAAACGTTCTTTTCTTTATTATATAAAAAATATATTTTTTAATGTCGTAAAATTAATCGGATTTTATTTTTTTAACCCGGTCTCGAAAAAAAAATCGCAGATGTGACAAAATAGTGAAAGTTAACTGGCCTCACAGAGTGACAGTGTGACAGAGTGAAGACCAAAAGCCTCAATCACTTTCGGCCCAAACCAAAGATAAACCGAAAGTTTACTTTTCTGATTCGTACGACAGAAACGACGCCGAAATTGCTTAAATGGCTACTTTCGGCGCCGAAACCAAAATACGGCAGGCGTCTAATGGAGATTAAGTGATGTAATTTGTTTGGCTTGAGTCGAAAGTTTAATCTCTCTGGAAGTAAATGTAGCTACGAAGCTTGTACAATACACTATATGGAGAATCAACTGGCTACCAATCAGCAGGTTATATAATTCGGAGTTTTCCTTATCTTAGATACGTTTTTAGTATTTATCTCTTATCCGAGTGCCGACAGTCCTAACAACAAAGCCACGAGTTACCAATGTATTTACCATTTATACAATCACCTCTATTATGTTATGATAAAATCTAGGTGAACATTATTACAATTTATATAAAAAAAGTAAGGTGAAAATTATGTATAAAAAACATCAAGGAAGAGTTAACGTTAACATGATGTTGGGTACAGCTACCTGACACCAAATGTAAGGCATCCCTCAAGATGACGTCATTGTGCGTAAGGCAGAGTCACCTCTTGGTAAACATATCCAATGCGTTAATCACCGTTGATCTTCTTTGACAGGATTTCAAAGGGCTCATTCATGAACATGTTTGTGTAATGCAGTTATGGATATAGTAACAATCTGTCGGTTACGGTGAGTACAATATACACACGCACTCCAATCAGTAATGATTGCACGTTCTTTCTCTCTCTCTCTCTCTCTCTCTCTCTCTCTCTCTCTCTCTCTCTCTCTCTCTCTCTCTCACTCGTCTTGACGATTGTAAGTCTCTTCTGTCAGGTTCATCAAACCATTTCATAGAAAAACTGCAGAAAGTTCAAAACTCAGCTGCTAGGTTAGTTTTAGATTCAAAGAAGCGTGATCACATAACTCCACTACTTCACTCCCTCCACTGGCTCCATCTACAGGCACGCATTGATTACAAGTTGTCTGTTCTCTGTCACAAATTTTTCTCTGGTTCCTGCCCTTCCTATCTTAATGAACTTCTGTCCGTCTATTCACCCCTTCGAAACCTTTGTTCCTCCGCAGACACGTGTATTCTTTCCGTTCACTTAAACATATGGCGAACGCTATTTCTATTTATGTGCCCCAAAACAAAGGAATTTTCTCCCATTACCAATCCACATTATACCGACCATCCAAGCCTTCAAAACTGCCCTCAAAACCTATCTCTTCAAACTGTACTATACGACTCATTCTCCCCCCCCCCCCAACTGATAAACAACGCTCGGTGACGCTGATTGCTGTCCATAGCTAGACAAGGGCTAGATGGTTCTTGTGTGGGTGAGGTCAAGCTTTTTCACCAATTATTGTTTTTTAAATGTATAATATTCTGTAATTGCTAATTAGTGAGTCTAGCCCTAGGCTGTTGTACTGCAGTGAGCCTAGCCCTAGGCTGTTGTACTGCAGTGAGCCTAGCCCTAGGCTGTTGTACTGCAGTGAGCCTAGCCCTAGGCTGTTTTACTGCAGTGAGCCTAGCCCTAGGCTGTTTTACTGCAGTGAGCCTAGCCCTAGGCTGTTTTACTGCAGTGAGCCTAGCCCTAGGCTGTTTTACTGCAGTGAGCCTAGCCCTAGGCTGTTTTACTGCAGTGAGCCTAGCCCTAGGCTGTTTTACTGCAGTGAGCCTAGCCCTAGGCTGTTTTACTGCAGTGAGCCTAGCCCTAGGCTGTTTTACTGCAGTGAGCCTAGCCCTAGGCTGTTTTACTGCAGTGAGCCTAGCCCTAGGCTGTTTTACTGCAGTGAGCCTAGCCCTAGGCTGTTTTACTGCAGTGAGCCTAGCCCTATGCTGTTTTACTGCAGTGAACATAGGCTGTTTTACTGCAGTGAGCCTAGCCCTAGGCTGTTGTACTGCGGTACATAAAACCACCTCAATAATGATGATAATTTCTGGATACAACGCTGAAGATCACGCTGCGTAGTCCCCTTAAACGCATCGAATGAACACATTTGATCTAAAATTGATTTTATCTCTGTACTGGCCTCCGTAATCTCAGCGAATCTCAGCTGCGTCATGAATTCGGCAAAAGTTTAGTTGATCGGACTGACAAGGGAGCTAATCGATCAAGGATTTAATGGATCACGGAGTGCGAGAAACGTACGCCACACAACACAAACAGGAGGTAACCAATCAATGAGCTTATCAGTCTTCGAGCTGATTGATGACCGAGTTTGAATAATCTTTGATGATTTCCAAAGAAGTGCAAAGAGTGGGAAGGTTATCGATTCTGTTGAACCAGTCCTTACTGCCCATCTTATCTGTGAAAGAATACGTGGCAGAGGGCTTGTGGAGATGCGAGTTTGATCTTGCCTGCGCTGTTGACTAAGGAACTAGACTCGTGGTGTTTCATCTCAACCGGTTATTCAAGGTTGTATAATCTCAACCGGTTCTTCAAGGTTGTATAATCTCAACCGGTTCTTCAAGGTTGTATAATCTCAACCGGTTCTTCAAGGTTGTATAATCTCAACCGGTTCTTCAAGGTTGTATAATCTCAACTTGTGATTGAAGGTCTTTCAGGGTATTTCCGTACGCCAGGTAGGTCGCTGTTCACATCTCACGCCAAACTCTGCACTTTTAAACACACTTTAACACTTTAACACTTTGCATCCAATCACTGAACCCCTAAAGTGAGCTTTGATGTCCTTGAAGAGTACTTTACACATATTGATCTCAACAAAGCAATGGCAAAAAAAACAAACAAACTAACACAAAAAAAAAAAAACAGAAAAAAGGAAAAAAACAAAGAAACAAAGTTTACCTAATAACTTTACCAGAAGATAAAGGGCATAATCAGATGTTGTTAAAATGATAAAAGAAAAGTCAAACTCCGTCTCCTCATATTTAGCACTTGGGGAAAATTTTGAAATGACTAAAACGGGGTGAAAAGGCCAAAAGAATATCTGCAATAAAAATTATGAGGATGGCAAAAGACCAACCTCTGTGGTTTCCTACATTTAAAAGCTTTCACGTAGAACAGATCAACCTCTATTGGTGCGTACTCCATTGATGCGTACTCCATTGGTGTGTACTCTATTGGTGCGTAATCTATTGGTGCGTAATCTATTGGTGCGTAGTAACAAATTGTTACAAATGAAAAAAATTAAATCAAATTTGTGCCAATTCTGGGGGGGGGGGCCGCCCGATGATGATCAAACGTACTATTAGTAGACAACGGAGACAGTAGACCACACTAGATACCGACCGAATTTCGGCTTTGGTTTCGGCGCTGAAATTGGCCATTTGATCACTTTCGGCCAAGTTTCGGTTTCGGCCGAAACTGAAAAGTTAACTTTCGGCTTAATTTCGGTTTTGGCCGAAAGAGAAAAGTTAACTTTCGGTTTTTCTTCGGTTTCGGCCGAAATTGACTTAGACTTTCAGCAATCCGGTCCAAAGTGACTCAGGTTTTCGGTCATTTTAATTCTCAGCGAAAGCGATATTTAACAACAAACTAAGGGACATTTAAGAACAAACTAAACGATCTTTAAAACAAACTAAGCGATCTTTAAGAACAATCTAAGCGATCTTTAATAACAAACTAAACGATCTAATAGAACAAACTAAATGATTTTTTAAACCGAACTAAATGATCTTTAAGAACAAAAAAAATGATCTTTAATAGTAAAGTAAATGATTTATAAGAATAAACTAAGCGATCTTTAACAGAAAAGTAAATGTTCTTTAGGAACAAACTAAAAGATCTTTAAGAACAAACTAATCGATCTTTATGAACAAACTGAAAGATCTTCAACAACAAACTAAGCGATCTCTAAGAACAAACTAAGCGATCTTTATGAAAAAACTAAACGATCTTTTTAAAAACAAACTAAGCGATCTTTAACAACAAACTAAGCGATCTTTAACAACAAACTAAATGATCTTTAACAACAAACTAAGCGATCTTTAAGAACAAACTAAGCGATCTTTATGAAAAAACTAAGCGATCTTTATGAGAAAAAAAAATAAGCGATCTTTAACAACAAACTAAGCGATCTTTAACGACAAACTAAAGATCTTTAACAACAAACTAAACGATCTTTAAATTCAAACTAAACGATCTTTAACAACAAACTAAACGATCTTTAAGAACAAACTAAACGATCTTTAACAACAAACTAAACAATCATTAACAACAAACTAAGTGATCTTTAAGAACAAACTAAACGATCTTAAACAACAAACTAAGCGATCTTTAACAACAAACTAAACGATCTTTAACAATAAACTAAACGATCTTTAACAACAAACTAAACGATCTTTAACAACAAACTAAACGATCTTTAACAACAAACTAAGCGATCTTTATGAACAAACTCACCGATCTTTATGATCAAACTAACCGATCAATAACAACCAACTAAACGATCTTTAAAAACAAATTAAGCGATCTTTTAGAACCACATTTTTTAGAGACCCGGTTTAAAAAAATAATATTTTGCATTAATTTCCCCTCTTCTCCCCCCCCCCAATTTTTGCCAAATTTTTTCCTACCATACTAATTTTAAAAAAAAATGTAAAGCAATTTAAATTACTTTTATATTAAAATGGTAAAATCCAAAGTATTCATTAGATCAAGGGTCTCAAATTCAAATCATGGGGGGAGGGGGGCACAGGAGGTAGTGTCTGAATGAGAGTGGGCTGCATCAAGTAATCCACAAAAAGCGATTACAACTGCTACAATCTGCTCAACCTTTATGAATAACAATACAATCATTAAGGGTTCTCAAGAACTACTCACTGCTGCCAGAGACCTGGCATACAAAAATATATAGAAACATTACCAAAAAAAAAAAAATCAAAATTAGACTAGTCGGTGAGATTTGACTGAAACCGTCGCGGAGAGTCACGTTATAGATATGAGAATGGGGGAAACGGGCCGGCGCATTTACACTAAACTTTTCTGTTATGTAGCGGGCCGCAAAATATCGTCTTGCGGGTCACAAATGGCTCGCGGGCCGCGAGTTTTAGACCCCTATATTAGATGTTTATTCATTAATATTCACGATTATCTAATTTTTTATAAAAAGAATGTAAATATTTACACTTTCCCACATCAATTTCGATGTATGCAGAATGTATGCGGGAACGAATTTCAAATTATCTTAATATTTCATTTTCGGTTTCGGCTTCGGTTTCGGCTTCGGTTTCAGCCAAAATTCATTTTTAACTTTCGGCCTTTTTTTGGTTTCGGCCGAAAGTCATTTTTAAACTTTCGGAATTTTTTCGGTTTCGGCCGAAAGTCATTTTAAACTTTCGTCCTATTTTCGGCTTCGGCCGAAATCAGAAAATCACTTTTGGTCGGTCTCTAGACCACACATTGTCAAATAGAAATGAAACATAAGACAATATAGCTTTTGAAATCGAAGGGAAACACCAACTATCTACAGACTAAGAATAATCACAAACCACGCCTTAGGACATACGTATAGTAATAGCTCACCTAAAGACACACCCCCTAAACTAACAGCTCGCCTAAAGACACACCCCCTATAGTAACAGCTCGCCTAAAGACACACCCCCTATAGTAACAGCTCGCCTAAAGACACCCCCCTATAGTACCAGCTCGCCCTAAAGACACACCCCCTATAGTAACAGCTCGCCTAAAGACACGCCCATATTGTAACAGCTCGCCTAAAGACACACCCTTTATAGTAACAGCTCGGCTAAAGACACACCCCCTATAGTAGCAGTCCGCCTAAAGACATACCCATATAGTAACAGCTCATCTAAAAACACACCCCTTATAGTAACAGCTCGCCTAAGGACACACCCTTTATAGTACTAGCTCGCCTAAAGACACACACCCTATAGTAACAGCTCGCCTAAAGACACACTCCCTATTGTAACAGCTCACCTCAGAACAGATCCAATGCAAATTATTTAACATTAAGAACTGAAAGTTGAAGGAAACGTATCCACATACAACGTATCAGATATAAAATATACATACAAGTAAAACTATCCAGGGTTACGGTGTTCGAATAGAGTACCAAGATCGATTACGTCATGCTGTCATTATCAAGCAGAAGCGACTGATACACCACCTGCCCACAATTACCATAGTTTACACCAGCAATAAAAGAAATATTTCCACCATCTACTTGGATTGCAAGTCAATACTTCATGCAGCTGACAACCCAGACCTTATAACATTGGTTAAAGCATTAATTTTTTATCATAAAATTCTTTTATTTATTTGAGACATAACTAGTTAAGTTAACCCTCCAATGTATATCAGGCAGTGGCGTATAGCCAAAGATTTACCCCCCCCCCCTCTAATTTTTCCTAAAAGATACCCTGTAGTTGACCCAACAATGCCAGCACTTCCATGTAAAGATGTAATTGTGCGTTAGTAGGTTCTATGGGTATTTGTACATTAGTAGATTTTAGGTGTATTTGTACGTTAGTAGGTTCTAGATGTAGTTGTGCGTTAGTTTGTTCTAGGTGTAGTTGTACGTTAATAGGTTCTAGGTGTATTTGCGCACACAGGCGCATAAAGGGTGGAAAGAATTCTTTCTTTATAATTAAGGGGCGCATATTTGTAGGCGAGATGACAGCAAAAATCGTGTACGACCCCTGGCGGTGCTAGCGCTAAATCCGCCACTGTTTTTGCCTTTCCCATGTTTGCATTCAGTGACGTGTCGAGCGTTGTACTTTAGACCAAAATATTTGTAACTTGTGACGTGTTGAGGGTTGTACTTTAGACCAAAATATTTGTAACTTGTGACGTGTCGAGGGTTGTACTTTAGACCAAAATATTTGTAACTTGTGACGTGTTGAGGGTTGTACTTTAGACCAAAATATTTGTAACTTGTGACGTGTCGAGGGTTGTACTTTAGACCAAAATATTTGTAACTTGTGACGTGTCGAGGGTTGTACTTTAGACCAAAATATTTGTAACTTGTGACGTGTCGAGGGTTGTACTTTAGACCAAAATATTTGTAACTTGTGACGTGTCGAGGGTTGTACTTTAGACCAAAATATTTGTAACTTGTGACGTGTCGAGGGTTGTACTTAAGACCAAAATATTTGTAACTTGTGACGTGTTGAGTGTTGTACTTTAGACCAAAATATTTGTAACTTGTGACGTGTTGAGCGTTGTACTTTAGACCAAAATATTTGTAACTTGTGACGTGCTGAGCGTTGTACTTTAGACCAAACTATTTGTAACTTGTGACGTGTCGAGCGTTGTACTT
The DNA here is from genome assembly GCA_964033795.1 of Lymnaea stagnalis. Taxonomy (NCBI): domain Eukaryota; kingdom Metazoa; phylum Mollusca; class Gastropoda; family Lymnaeidae; genus Lymnaea; species Lymnaea stagnalis. The sequence continues at coordinate 178,155 of CAXITT010000710.1, read as the reverse complement.
TAGACCAAAATATTTGTAACTTGTGACGTGTCGAGCGTTGTACTTTAGACCAAAATATTTGTAACTTGTGACGTGTTGAGCGTTGTACTTTAGACCAAAATATTTGTAACTTGTGACGTGTTGAGCGTTGTACTTTAGACCGAAATATTTGTAACTTGTGAAGTGTCGAGGGTTGTACTTTAGAACAAAAATAGAATAGAATAGAAATTCTAGAAATAGAATCACCCGCTATCACTTGATAGAACTAATCAGAACGTAGACAAGCTTTAATGGGCGACGACACTATCCAAACAAAAACGGCGAGACAAGTGTTTGAAACAAAATTAGGTCAACACACTGGCCTAACACGTGCCCTCTTTAAAAAATGACATTCTTTTTCCAATGAAGACCATTTACCATAAGAAAGGAAAATACATTTTCTTCCATACAAAATAGTCCCCAAAATTGTTAAACAGCTTAGAGGATAAGAAGTTTCATAATTTCAAGGTACAGTAAAATCAGTTTGTGGAGAAAGTGTTAGCAATAATCTTATCTTTTTATATGTTTTATATCCAAGTCATGTTCTTGTAAAAATAAGATTCATCTAAGTAGCCTTTGATTTTTGGATCTTGCTCCAAAGTGTTGTCGGATTGTTATCAGTAAAAACAAGCATTTCAGCTAATGAAAAACTTACATAAATATCAAACGGTTGTAAAGCAAAAATTAAACCTATGCTTTTTTTATTTTTAACTGTTGAATAATTCTCATGATAAGGATTACATTTCTTAGAGAAGTAACAGATGAGAAACGCTCTGATCATCATAAGGAAACAACAATTCACCGATGCCAACATAAATGGTTTATATTAAGACTTGTGCATTGAGAACAGGAGCACCGCTAGTACTTTTTTGCATGCTTTCAAAAGCTTTTTGACAATCATGCGACCAATGAAATTTACAAGTTTATTTAACAAATTTGTAAAAGGGCAAAGCAATAACTGAAAAGTTTTTGCAAATTTTCTATAGTCATCTGCCATGCCCACAAATGTCATGAGTTTCTTCGTAGTAGTGGGTGGAGAAGGTGATGTGATAACATTTGTCTTGGTTTTAACATATTTGACATGCTCTTAACCTACTAAGTGACCTATTTATACCACAGTTGCATGACAAAATTCACACTCTCTTAATTAAGCCTGCAGTAACATTTTCCGGCAAATGTTCTTTGAAAAAGATCTAAATTTGTTTATATGACTTGAAAATTTTTGACTAAGCATTACGTCATCAGTATAGGCACAGCAGTTTTGCTTCTATAGCTCTTATGCTCTATCAGCTTCTTGACATACATCTGACCAATCACAGTGTTGATTTTACGGCGACTGGGTAAGTCTGGTTTTGAAGAGCTATACGTAGTACAGCAGTGTTTCCCAACCTTTTTCGTGCAACGCTCAAACCTAAGCCTTTCTAAAATTCCAATGCCCCCATATGTTTTATATATGTATATAGTTAGATAAAAAAAATTATATTCAAACATTGAATTGCATCTCACAAATGAAAACTAAATGACATGTATTAGGAAGATGGAAAAGAGACGAGGAATGAATAAGATTTACGAAGAAACTTTTAAGGAAACCAAGTCAGTAAAATTTAAAAAACATATAATGGAGAACTGTAATTAAAGAGCAAAATGAAAGACTTTCTCCAATGTTTTAATTATTTATCATTTAATTCATTATTCATTATTTTATCATTTTCAAGAAGCCATTTTAGCCCATCATATTAGGAGCACCATCTGCACTGATAATTTTGTTTTATTATTCTAACTTTTCAACAAGTTGTATTTCAAAATCTTCACTCATTTCATATATTTTTTAAATATTTTTTTCGCTAACAGTATTGCTACTGAGTGGCACGGCTTTCCCGTCTTTGTCATCTTTTTCAAGAACAGTTTTAAGAAATGCTGATATTGATGGTTTGAGTAAATTCTCTTCTATAGTATGATTTTCCCCCTGATTTAGCTATCAGTAAAGAAATTTCACAGGTATCCCCAAGAGTACGAATGACAGTTGCAGAATGAGCAGCAAACAGCGTCTTTAAGCTTGTTCTTTTTCCGATTTTTTTCCTTTAATGTTTGAAACTATGTTTGGCCATCCGATATGTTCCCCAAGATGGTTGGTTTTCAAATTCTAGACATCTCATTTTCGAATTGCCCCCGTAAACAATCAAATTGCCCCCTTTTGGGCGTGGGCCACACGTTGGGAAAAACCGTAGTACATCTTCCACAATTGTTGCTGGACGTCCTGAATTGGCAATCCACTGAGCAACAGCAACTTTCAAGAAACTTTTTCGCTTACAGATTTGTTTGACTGACATGACAAGACAGGAGTTATTGATTTGACTTGAGAACTCTTCTGCCACTCACTGTCGACAACGTGTTGATACTTGAGCGGCTGTTTGTGCTGAAGGTGTTTCGCCAGCTATTTATTTGTACCACGAAAAGCCAACTGCTTATTGCCTTTCAGAACAACAGCGAGGGGATATACATCCACACTAGAGATGACGGCAAATTATTCAACATTGCCTGCCTTAGAGCTAAGACTAAGACAAGAAAGGTCTTGCTGCGGGAGTTCTTGTTTGCGGACGATGTCGCTTTGGTATCTCACACAGCTGACGGCCTGCAGAGCCTCGTATCCAGCCTATCCGCTGCCTGCAAAGAGTTTGGCCTGAAAATAAGCCTAAAGAAAACTAACATTATGGCACAGGGCGCTGACTCCCTCCCCATTATGGCCATCGACGACTACGACTTGGATACTGTTGACAGATTCAGATATCTGGGATCTAACATATCGAGCACCCTCTCAGTGGAGGATGAGATAAGTGGGAGGATAGGGAAGGCCGCAACTGTTATGGCAAGACTGAAGAAAAGACTCTGGTCAAACGCCAAACTCACAACAAGAACTAAGCTGCAGGTGTACCAGGCCTGCGTAATGAGCACACTCCTGTATGGATGCGAGTCGTGGACCACATACTCTAAACACGAAAGAAGGCTCAATGGCTCCCACCTCCGATGCTTGCGCCACATCCTTGACATTAAATGGTAAGACAAAGTCCCCAACACGGATGTCCTGTCCCAAACAAACATGTGTAGCGTCCCAGCCATGTTAATCCAAAGACGCCTCCGCTGGCTTGGACACGTCAAGCGAATGCAACCTGGTCGCATACCAAAGGACGTGCTATACAGCGAGCTGGCGACAGGGAAAAGGTCAATTGGACGGCCTCGTCTGAGATACTTAGACATATGCAAAAGAGACATGAAGTCGGCCAACATTGACATCTCAAACTGGGAGGAGCTAGCAGAGGATCGATCCTCATGGTGGGGCATCGTGAAGGCAGTATCACTACATGACGAGGATCAAAACAGGGCGGAAACAGCTGCAAAAAGAGCGAGGAGGAAGGCCGGTAAATACTGCTCCACCGCATTCGTGTGTGGGAAATGTAACAGAGACTGCCATTCGAGGATTGGTCTCACCAGCCACACCAAGAGCTCCAAGCAATAAAGATAATCTATCGTCTCCCGCAGACGGAAAGATGCCATACATATTGCAGTGAACGCTTTCCGAACTTTCCGCTTAAATGCTTAACTGCAACATTGCTGTAAGCTTTCGCCATTGTTGTTTACAGGGTAAAAGGAAATACACATCTACTAAAATTTTACTAAAATTTGTACTAAGCTAAATAGTATTCAAGAGTAACCAAATTATTAGGTCAAAATACTTAAAATGTATCGGAAAATTTAAAGAATATTTAATCGAATACAAATTTTAACGGTTAATTGTATAATTAATCATTACTTTTTGCAGCTCATTTAAGTCATTTACTTTGGACTCAACTTTATAGTGTCTGACTTGTCCCTTTTATCAAACTAAACTTTCATTTTTTAATTACCTTCTGAATAAGATTTAGGCGAATTATGGATATTAACAAGTTTAGTTTTAAACTTTAAGACACAGTACAAAAGTCATATCTGTGAGTGTCGGTGACGTCACCGTATCTTTTAAAAGTTTTATGGGGCCGCTAAAAACTAGTTCAAAGGGACTGAATCAAAAATGATTCTTGAACTGCTTCTCTGGCGGCGAGATGCCTTAAGTAGTAAGTTGATTCTTTCATCCCAGTCTCTCTCTTGTTCTTGGCGATTCGTTCCCATCATGTACTTTAGCGTCTGATGGAATCGCTCAAGTGCTCCCTGTGACTCAGGATGATGTGCACCCGACAAGCAGTGTTCAATTCTAAGTTGGTTTTAGCACTTGTTTGAAAAGTCAAGTTTTAAAGTTGGTTCCTTGGTCAGACTGTACAGACTTCGGAAGACCAAACAATTTTAAAACATTTCATCAATTCTTTGAAGATGTTTTGGAGTCTTGAGAAATCGCTTCGGGAAACAATAAAATATTGTTGACGCTCTCACGATTGTCAGCAAGTATTGGTGACCTGATTGTCGTCCTTCCATAGGTCAAACGCAGTCTATAATCACACGAATTAATGGTTCCTTAAACGCTGGAATGGGTTGAAGAGGAGCTGCAGGTATCTTCCCATTCCTACTCCTTGACTACTATGATACGATCTGCAGTAGTCTACAGCTTTCTTTATTTTGGGGCAAAAAAATTCGATATTGTTTTGTGATAAGTCTGGTTTACTCCCATATCGTACGAAAGTGATACGCTATAGGCTAAGTTCGGTAGGTCGCTCTGAAAAGTGGTAGGGACCATTATTAGATGAACGGCCCCTATTCTTCGTCAGCTGCTGCATTTGGAGGTCTTCATTTTCTCATAAATACGGCATCATGTAGGTAGTATCATACCTGAACATGGTCTACACATACTTTGATCAAAGGGTTCCCTCCAAGTTTAACACTCATTTACTCTTCGGTAAGCTGCATCCGATTTGGTGTCGTGTGATTATTTGTTTCTTAGTGGAGTTGGTGTCTTGTGACTTTTTTTACTCTTAGTTTAGTTGGTGTCTTGTGATTATTTGACTCTTAGCTTAGTTGGTGTCTTGTGATTGTTTGACTCTTAGTTTAGTTGGTGTCTTGTGATTATTTGACTCTTAGCTTAGTTGGTGTCTTGTGATTGTTTGACTCTTAGTTTAGTTGGTGTCTTGTGATTATTTGGCTCTTACTTTAGTTGGTGTCTTGTGATTATTTGACTCTTAGCTTAGTTGGTGTCTTGTGATTATTTGACTCTTAGCTTAGTTGGTGTCTTGTGATTATTTGATTCTTAGTTTAGTTGGTGTCTTGTGATTATTTGACTCTTGGTTTAGTTAGTGTCTTGTGATTATTTGACTCTTAGCTTAGTTGGTGTCTTTTGATTATTTGACTCTTGGTTTAGTTAGTGTCTTGTGATTATTTGACTCTTAGCTTAGTTGGTGTCTTGTGATTATTTGACTCTTACTTTAGTTGGTGTCTTGTGATTATTTTACTCATAAGTTAGTTGGTGTCTAGTGACTATTTGACTCTTCGTTGGGACTTGTCAAAAGTGTTGTTGCGAGATTAATATCATGACTGACATTTTTAACTTTAAAAAAAAATATATTAGTACAAACTGGAAATAACTGGAAATAACTCTAGATCTTCATCTTGAGATTCAGTCAAATAGAGTTCATGAGTAGAGATGGGTTTGGCTTTCATCTTCCCGCCAGCTAAGTCATTTCCTAAAAGAAACGAGATATCGTTCAAAGATAACGTTGGTCGGACACCCAGATGCTAAGTCTGGAGCCTAGATCTGATTGATCGATAGATGTAAAGTACAACAATGCAACCCAGCTCTACTCCTCGCAACAAGATTATAGTTATAGTTTTAGATAAGGAGAGTATACCATCAAGTAGTAAGGACCGTGAAGCACTCGTGGCTCGTAATATATCTTGATTAAGTCTTAGAATGGAAGAATCACCAGGCAATGACAAAAATTGTTCCAATAAGAAATCAGTATGATCTTGAATGACATAGGTAGTTTCTAGTTAAGAAGTAGTAAAACTCTTTTCGGAGTCTTGAGAACATCTGCTAGGGTATAAGATTATAAACTCTGGGTAGATTAATCAAATCTTGCACTCAGGACCTTAGTAGAACGGCCTTAGGACCTTGGTAGAACGGCCTCAGGACCTTTGTAGAACGCCCCAGGGACCTTAGTAGAACGCCCTCAGCAGGTAGGCCTCTACTTGAAGCACTAAGGCTTGTTGACAAGCTCATAAATCTCGCAGTCAAAGTAAGACCTTGGCTGAAGACGGCAAAACTATAGTTTTAGTGCTCAGAATAAAACGCTTAGATGAGAAGTGACAAACTTCATTGAAGCTGGTATGGAGATCTGGAGGAGGAAATACATTTTGGATTTTAAAAATACTTTTCTAAGAGTATGATGACACATGCAGGCGAAGACATTGTGGGGTAAACCGGGATTAGTGGTCTTCTCATATTTCTTCTTCAGTTTCAAACGATTATCCCTCTTGTGACCTTCTTTTTTACAATAGCCACAGATGTCTCTTGGACTTGATTCTTGTGTGCCAGACTTGTGTGATCTTTTGTTGAGGTGTGCTATGGGTTGAAAATGTTCTCTATTTTGTTTGTCTCGTTCTGACCATGATTGATTACTTATATACTCTTGCGTCGATGCTATTTTAGCACGCTCATAGCGCTCTAATATCCTAAAGTCTGAATAAAAATGTATTTAAGCGTCAGTTCACACGATCAAATTTGCTTCAAATTCAAGTCGAATTTTTGTATGAACGCACTATTTTGTGCATGTTTTTTTTTTGGGGGGACACAAATGGGAATTGGATCAGATAGTTATTTGAAGGTTGTGACAAGGTTTTATGCAATAATCGTGTCACTTGTATGATAGAAAATTTGATCGCGTGAACTCTTAGAGAGTCTCTTAAACGACTTTTTAAAATCAATTTTAATGTCCATCAAATACTGAGGCAACCTGTTTCATAATTTAGGCGCTATAGCTTCAAGTTGAGGTTCAAGTTATTAGGTTGAGGACGCAGCTGACCAATTGGTACGTAGATTACAGAAACAAGCCCTTAGGACATATCTGATATTAGGGATCATTGTGAGTTTAATGTCAATATAGAAGCCAAGGTCTCTAACAGTCTTGGACAAGGGGATCTGAGAAGCACCAACTTTTATTAATGCGATGGTAACCTTTGAGAGATTGGCGTCAGAGCCAGACATAATTTATTCAATCTGATCATCACTAAATTTAAGTCTGTTTCTTGTCAAACTGGTCACAGTTGTGTTAAATTTATCTTTTCCATTCACAGTTTTGTTCACTTTATCCACTCTATCCACAGTTATGGTTATGTTATCCACTCTATTTACAGTTGTGTTTACGTTATTTATCAGTCATTATTTCGACCGTGTAGCTGAAAGAAACGATATCAAAGTTGTTTGGGCAAAGGTTTTGGTGGTGGACGGAAAATTGCCACACTGCAAAAGAGGAAGCGTCTTTATCACGCTGGTCGTCGGAAACAGTGTCCACTGAAATACCACCACGGCGACAGCCACGTCAATATTATTGCTTGTGGAGATCGTCACGTAAAGCCACCAAAAGAAGCTTTCATTAACCAGGTGGACGACGGAAATCGGCCACCTATCGTGTCATCCATTGCGACCATTCTCTCCTGTGTGAATCTTAAGATCACGGCCCTTTTCTGATTTCACACCTTCTGGATGAGGCATCACGAGATCAAATCTAGTTGTTGTTGACTGTCAGCCTGTTGTGAAGCCGCAATCACGGCATTTCTGAGTGCTGTATTTCAACTCCCAGTCATGCAGGACTAAGACATTTGAGGTGTGTCATCTTGTTTTGGAGAGCAGGGCCGACCTTGTGTTCATTACCGAGACGTGGTTTAAAAATGTCGGTGATGAGGTCAAGCTGCAAGAAATTAGACCTCGGGACTACGTCTTCCACTCTTTCCCGAGGCAGTCACGCAGTGGCGGGGTATTGCTGTCCTTTACAGGAGCTCCCTCAAGAATAATGTGGCGTTCTCAAAAGCGAACGAGTTTGTTTCATTTGAGATGTGCAAGATGCAACTTAATTATGGTGACCAAGCGATGACGTTTCTGTGCATGTGCAGCCCAATTTCTAATAAGCAAAATAAGTTGAAAATCTGTCTGTTTACTGCAGAGTTTCAACAGCTCCTGCACACGTACGCTTCCATCAACAACAACGTCATCATAATCAGCGACACAAACTGCCATTTTGATTCCACCACCGACAACTATGTGAAGATCCTAAAATCAGATCTCGACACACACGGAATGAATCATCTTGTCAGTGTTCCGACACAGAAACGGGGTCACATTCTAGATTGGCTAGTTGTCAGAGAGGACCGTGCAGCTATGATCCGCCACTTCATTATTGCAGATAAACTGATTTCTGATCATTTCCCAATATTCATTGACTTTCACTTGAGGAAACCAGTGAACCTTCTGCGCTCAGTCACATCCCGTGACCTCCGAAATATAGATCTAGTGGGCTTCAGATGAAACGTCGCTGCCCTCAAGTGCAGTGAAGAAGACCCTGCGACAGACTACAGCAGTGGCCTTAGAGTCATTTTAGACAAACATGCATCACTGTCCACACGTTGCGTTACGGACCGCCCTTCCGCCCAATGGCTCACGTCCGAAATAAAGGACGCGAACCAGAAGCAGCGACCTGAAGAACACAAATGGTGGAAGTCTGGCTTGACTTTGAAAACGAAAAATCTTTATTGATCCCATGGAACGAACAAAGGAGTTGGTTATTGCAGCTAGGACATAATATGTCAGTCACCATAGTGTAAGTTGAGTCTCAAGTATAGGGACTTATTTTGTATTATAGGTAACCTGACCGGTAAACAGAAGGACACATCTTTGCCAAATAACTTTGCCGTAGGTGAGCTTCCAGACGCTCTAAATGAGTTTTATTATTACGAAATATACGAAAATCAGGGGGATACTTGACATTTTCACCGATGCTCCCGAATTCTCGCCGTTTAACGGCACTCTTTTTAGTGAATTTGTGGAGGTCACTGAATCGCATGTGAAGAAAATCCTGATGGACTCCCCTAAAAAGTCTTGTTTGCTAGACCCTCTTCCGGCAGAGCTGTTTGACGAATGTTTGGATGAAAAGTCCCTATCATAACTTGCATCATACATCAGTCTTTGAAAACTGGTATTGTTCCATCCTCTTTTAAAGAGGCGGTTGTAACTCCACTGCTAAAGAACTCAAATCTCGACCCAAATATGTTGGAAAATTATCGCCCCGTCTCTAATCTACCATTCGTATCCAAAATTTTAATGAAAGTCATTCTCCGCCAGCTCCTGAACCAGCTCACACAGTGTGACTTTTTTGAGCCTTTCCAGTCAGCATACAGGGCGCATCACTCTACTGAGACAGCCCTGTTGCGCGTCGTAAATGACCTTCTGTCATCTTGTGGTGAGGGCAAGGTATCCCTTTTGTAGTTATTTGATCTATCGGCAGCTTTCGATATGCTTGACCACGGCAGACTTCTCCAGTGTCTGCAAAAAAAAAAAATCGTTTTTACCGATTCCGTCCTGAGAAGGTTCCGCTCGTATCTGACAAATCGGGTCCAATCAGTTGTCGCAAACGGTTTGACCTCGAGGCAATCTATTATCGAATTCGGAGTACCCCAGGGCTCGGCCATAGGCCCAGTGCTTTTCACTATGTACGTTCAGCCCCTGGGTGCAGTGATCAAGCAGTTTGACATGCTACATCACATGTTCGCGGATGATACCCAACTTCGGCAGTCCGTGATCCTTTATCAGTTCCCCTCAGCTTCTTAGTATGACACAGAAGACAGTGGAGTCAGTTAAGCACTGGATGACCATAAACAAGCTCAAATTGAACGATGAAAAGACCGAGCTGATCCCCATTGGTACCGCTCAAAAGCTAAAATCTGTAAAAAAAAAAAAAAAAAAAAAAAAAAAAAAAAAAAAAAAAAAAAAAAAAAAAAAACCACACCATCCCTTACGCTCTCAGGTAAACAGATTGTGTCTGCCCAAACAGTGCGAAACCTCTGTGTCTACTTGGACAGAACACTAACTAATGAAAATCACATTAACATGCTTTGCAAGGCGATTTTTCTGGACCGGCGCAGAATTAGCCATATCAGACCTTTCTTAACGTTTAATGCAAAAAAAGAGACTGATGTCTGCATTCTTGCTATCACGCATGGATTACTGCAATGCTCTCATGGTGGGGTCTTCCAACTACGCTCCTGTATAAAATTCAAAAAGCACAGAAAAGGCGGCTCGCATTGTTCTTCGCAAACGCAAATTTGAACAGGCTAAGACACTTCTGAGAGAGTTGCATTAGCTGCCGGTGCGCGATCGCATAGAGTACAAAATTGCAACTCTTTGCCACCGCTGCTTGCATGACCTGGAACCGTCCTATCTCAAAGTGCTCGAGACGACTTATATACCCACTAGTCAACTCCACTCATCCGATAGTGGCAATACCACGTGTTCGCTTTGAGACTTACGGAAGGTGCACGTTCGCATTTGCTGGCCCAATAATTTGGAACACACTTCATGACGTTGTCAGAAACAGCCAAACACTGGAGTCTTTCAAAACCGAATTGAAAACACATCTATTTCGAAAACACCTGCTGGGGTAAAGTTGTCCACCATCTTTTCCAGCTGGCTATGATCTCCTAGATGTATGTTGGCCTGTGTTGTTTATGTTTGCAAGGGATGAAAGACTTAGAATGGGTATTCTCGTATGTAGTTTTTGTAATGTTGCGTTTTGTATTTCAAAGTGGTATAATATAGATTTTTTCATTTCTCTTTTAATATGGTTGACTGTCACAAATGACTGGGGCGGGGGTACAGGACAGAGCGCCATTGTTGTTAAGGTAACTTATAGGATGGAAGGAAACTGCTGTTAATGGGGTTACGTTAAGGTCAATAGAATCTCACATCTTGAGATAGTGGGGATTGATTCTTTGGATAACAGTATGTTCGGGCTTTCCTGACTTCGCATGATAATTTTTGGGTTAAAGACGGAAAATTCTAATTGACCGGAAATTAGGGGCAGGGATGTGTTAATTGAGAGCATTCCTGACCATCTATGGAGGTAGAGAATCACATATAAGACAGAGCTTTCACCGAGTTAAGGTTATTTGAGGAAGATGGAATAGTGTTACGACGTTAGTTGAGGAAGAGAGAAAAGAGCTACGATAGAGTTGAGCGGTTGCTAGGGAATAGTCGCAAGAGATCAGTAGACGAGTTAACTAGAACAACGTAGAAATAGTTGATACGAAACAGAATTGAAATTCATAGCTTTAGAGATAGACAGTCAACAGCGGCACCAACAAAAGAACTTATATCTTAAAAATAAACACACTTTCGTTGGACACCTGGAGTTTGTGTTGTTGGATTTTGTTCAAGTCTACGTTGTGCTTTTGTCTGTCCCAACGCCTAGACACCCACCATATAAATCACAGAGAGGAGTGGTCCTGTACTGACCACTGCTAAGTCAATATAGTTTGTGACAAGTCAGGACCGGAGCCCTCCTCCGTAACAACCGTTCTGTGACATTGACTTTGTACCGCGCTTCGAGCCTTTGTGGATGAAGCGTGGTTTTCAAATAAACTTTATTATTATTATTATTATAATTTTTATTATTAATGGACCATATTTTTTAAAACTCTCTTGATGTTAATTTCTATGGGTTAAAATTTGAAACAATGCCAAAGTTCTGAATATTTTCTTTTTTTTTTTAATTTCTTTTTTTTTTTTTCACTGAGCACCAGCCAAATAAACACTAAATACATACACATGTTAGCCGTTCAGGAACAAGCCTTTATAGCAAAGTTCAATTTACATGCAATATTTCTGCTTGGTAAGATGACATTCAAAGAACACCAAAGCGTGAACTGCCACTCTACAATGCTGGCAAGAGTTGTTACACTGGTAGTGCTGCAGAAAACACGGTCTGGTTTGTTTGGAATTATTCTCAACACACCCTCAACAGCTAAATTTCCTGTGGTTCATTTTCAACTTGTTGACGTTAAGCTGACGAATTACGCCTGAACAATTAAAGCAATAGACACGTTTTCTTTCAACAGAACGCCAAGCCGCTTACTAGACTACTGTACACATGCGAGAACAGCAGAACTCGGCCAAAGCACAGCTGCACAATCTCTGCTAAGTGGCCTGGCCAACGAATAATAGGCTAGGCCAGTGTTTCTTAACATTTTTTGTATCATGACCCACCCAAGCCTTTCTAAAATTCTTACCCCCCCCACCCCCCTTGTATCATATACATAATTATTAATATTCAAAAATAGGGTTGTTCACTGAAGTAACGTAAATGATGTGTTTTAGTAAGAAACCACTAGGAAATTGGTGAGGAAACATAGTAAGTAAATGTTCAAAACATTTAATGGAGAACTGAAATTCAAGTACGAAAAGAAATTAAAGGAAAGATTTCAGACCTTAACGATTCTCCTTTTAAATTCGCCTGTGTGTAAATACAAGTTAAGTCATAACCGACGTTTGGTTTTCAAATTCTAGACAGGTCATTTTCGAATTGCCCCCGCCCCCAACCATTAAAAATGCACCCCCTGTAGGACGTGGGCCCCATGTTGGGGAACAAGGGCTAGGTGATATTTATCAACACGAACTGATGTTCGCAGTGCTCTACCCTTACATGTTGACGTCAGCGCCAAAAGATTTCAGACAAGCTTCATGGGTTGAAAACGTTTTCTAAAAATAAATCAATAAATGATAGATTCATGATCGTCCGCCCTTTTGTCGCATTTCGTAAAGAGTGGGGGGGGGGGCGAAACCAGTGTTTCTGTCACACAATTTCCTCTATGGGGAGTGGGGAGAAGGAGGGTGCATTTCATATATTGGGCGGGGGCAGTCACAGTGGCCAGGGACATAACTAAGAGGGCAGAGTGGGACAGATGTGCGCTCTTCTAGCGAGGGCGTCAGAATGAGGTGTGGTGGTATTTAATGGATGAAAATAAGGGTGTTCAGAGTTGAGGGGAGGGGCGAAACACTCTAGCTTCTGCCAGGGAGGCGGTTGTGTCACTTTTTCACTTGATATGAAGGCGTAGCATGTAATGACAGATGCAGAGTCTATCGTAAAATGAAGCGCGACTTAAGGCTGGCCTGACTAGGTAACACTAGCTACTCAACTATGCAGTGCATCTATCAGCACTACAACTACCTACTCCACTAAGCAGTGTATCTATCAACACCAAAATTGGTGACCAGCACCAGCTTTACTGTCATTTTCTTCGAGAAGTAGGGCAGAAATTGAGGGCACCGATGGTAATTGAGGGAAGTGAGTGTTCTAGAGGAGTTCGCTCCAAAAAAATATTTTTATTATTTCAAAATCAAGAAGTGGATTTTGGAGTGTACATGAATTCAGTATTTCTATTCGAAGATTTGATGATAGGATGGAATCTTTCAATCGTCCGAGGGAAGCGTTGCGGCATTCAGCGTCAGACATAAACTGGATTCACTCGGATTGTGGCTAGCCCCAAGGTAATCATTTATCCTAAGCTTAGATTCAACCACTCGACGGTCGTGAACAGCATGAGGGTAGGGAGAAGGGTTTGATGGTGCTGAAGACTGTCAGGCGAATTAAAAAGGCAGTGATGCATTTTGGCGCACACCTTAAGTGGAAATCCAGATTTTCAAAATGTAGCAGAAGGCCTTGAAATGTCTAGCGGCAATGCTTGATATGCGTGAGTTATACAAATATTTGTATTTATTAAATTGTAATGTGGCTTTTATTTAAAGTACTTTTGGGTTTAATAAATGAATTTAAAATTAAAAATACATTTAAAAAAGAAAACATTTCTTCCAAAAGATTTCCGCCACAAAAAAGCAATGATGACGTCATTTTACACATTGAAATAAAAAAAAAATAATTAAAGATACCTTTTCTAAATATTTCCATAATTTACCAGAGTCTGAAAAGAAAAAAGAAACTCCTTTGTAGAAAGGTCTGTACACTTTTATGGCTTTTTAAAACTGGTAACTTAAAAAAAAAAATTGTATTAACGACATAATAAAGTTAAGAAAACATGAGAGGGTACATTTTTTTTTACAAAAGTCATCATCTAAATATATACGATTTATTTAAGATAAAATCATACATTTATTTATATATATATATATACATATATATTAATGTAGGATTTTATCTGAAAGAAATGGTATACAGTTAAGTTAAAGATTTCCAATATTTAGTTGATTGAAATGTTCTTTTTGAAATTCAAACTATTTATAAATTTATTCAGATAAATTACTAATCACCTCTTCGATAAACTTTAACGCATTATTTTACAAAATCCAGAAGAATATTTCTTAAAACTAGAACCAAAAAAAAAGAAAAAAAAAGAAGAGAATTGGCGTGTCAATTGAAATGGAACGTCACAAAAACTTAGTTGCCTTTAAAAAAAAAAAAAAAAAAAAAAAAGGGGAATGGGGGGGAAAAAAAATAAAAAAATATAAAAAAAAAAAAAGTAATAACATCCCCTGGGAGCTGTAACATCCCAGTCCCTGTAATCTGATAACTGACAGTACTAACAGAGTAACAAGCTGTGTGCTATGTGCTGGGCACTGACAAAATAATAAATATGATCGAATATATCCAAGGAAAAAATCTCAATTACAATTTATGTTATCAAACATGACAAAATTGTAAAAAAAATATTTTTTTGAAAAAAAAAACCCACCTCAGAATATAGTAAGAAGTCAAGTGAATTAAAAAATAATAAATAAGGAAGGGGCAGGGTGCACAGCTCAATAAAGGGAAACCATCATCAAAAATAATCATTGTCCAGGTAAAAAAAACAACATTTTAGGACAATTATAGAAACAAAGCCAGTGTACACATGTTAACCCTCATAGAACTTCCAACTGGAGGAATTTTACTGGTCAGGGAAAATAGTCCTCACTGTCAGATCCANATGTGCTGTTTGCTATGTGCTGTTTGCTATGTGCTGTTTGCTATGTGCTGTTTGCTATGTGCTGTTTGCTATGTGCTGTTTGCTATGTGCTGTTTGCTATGTGCTGTTTGCTATGTGCTGTTTGCTATGTGCTGTTTGCTTGCTCCCTTTAAATTCTACATTTACAAATTATCAATGAAAAAAAAAAACTTTGTTAATTTAATCTAGCTCAACACACCTCGAAATGGGTACATTTACAAACTATGCAAATAACTGAATTTTTAAACATGACATCATCATACAATTCATTATTAAAGCCTTTCCCTACTTTAAAAGTCATGTTTTTATTATGAAATATGATATGAAAATAGATAGCGCACGTTTGATACTTGGCAGAAACCACATTAAAATTATAGACCTTTATATTGACGCAAAGGTCGTTGAACACCATGTTTGTTTAAGTCTTTAAACGTGCGAAGCTGCAAGAAATAAATCAATAAAAATACCAATGTAAGCGAACATTTAGGTGTATGATCAGACGAGGCCAATTTTCAAAACAGTACAATATCCATAATCGAGTAAGTAAGCCTCTAAGAAGATTATCCTTAAATATATATAAATAATCTAATATATTTAGCGTATCTATCAATATTTTATAGTTTTACTAATTGTAATTGGTTCCAGGCCCAGCTAATTTAAAAAAAAAATAACAGTGCCCGCCCAGCCCCCTCCACTCTCATATATGCCGGAAAGAAACACTGGGCGAAACAAGTCAAGCCATTGTCTTATTTTCACGTTCACATGTAGTACAACACCATTTCAAATTCACATGTAATACAACACCGTTTCAACTTCACATGTAATACAACACCATTTCAAATTCACATGTAATACAACACCATTTCAACTTCACATGTAATACAACACCATTTCAACTTCACAATGTAATACAACACCATTTCAACTTCACATGTAATACAACACCATTTCAACTTCACATGCAATACAACACCATTTCAACTTCACATGTAATACAACACCATTTCAACTTCACATGTAATACAACACCATTTCAACTTCACATGTAATACAACACCATTTCAACTTCACATCCAATACAACACCATTTCAACGTCACATGTAATACAACACCAGTTCAACTTCACATGTAATACAACACCATTTCAACTTCACAATGTATACCATTTCAACTTCACATGTAATACAACACCATTTCAACTTCGCATGTAATACAACACCATTTCAACTTCACATGCAGTACAACACCATTTCAACTTCACATGTAATACAACACCATTTCAACTTCACAATGTAATACAACACCATTTCAACTTCACATGTAATACAACACCATTTCAACTTCACATGCAATACAACACCATTTCAACTTCACATGTAATACAACACCATTTCAACTTCACATGTAATAAAACACAATTTCAACTTCACATGTAATATAACACCATTTCAGCTTCATATGTAATACAACACCATTTTAACTTCACATGTAATACAACACCATTTCAACTTCACATGTAATACAACACCATTTCAACTTGTTTGTTCAAGATAAGTAACCCCGTTTGCAAAGCGCAATGTCTACATTATAAGCCATTGATGCTCACAACTGTCGGGCACATTATTGCCATTGCTACATTACATAGGTCATGATGTACATAGAAATTTAACAAAATGGTATACAGCTATACAGTCAGAATAATTTTTATATATTTTTTTTAAATCACGTGGTATAGCTAGGTTTTGTGCCGACCAGAGAGGAGGCTCGAAATTTTTTGACAACCTCCTCGCCCACCTTCCCCCCCCCACTAAAAAACCTCTTCGGTAAGCTGGAAATGCAACCCCTAAGTAAAAACCTTGAACATAATGTCACCCAGGTCCTCTCCGCACCCAGCCCCCACTTCTTACGCCTCTGGGTTCAGTAATTTACAGATGATGATGTAATTGGTAAAAATATACATCTAAAAGGCTTGAGAATCCCTGCTGTAAAACTCTTGCACAATTCAGGTTATAAACAAACAAGTTATCGCCCGTCCCAGTCGTAACGTTGCTTTAAAAGCACGACAAATTGAGTGCAGTTAGGATTCTTTTGTGGATTCGCTGGACAAGAAGTCTTGGGACGGCCTAGATTTTTGCCTAACTAAGAAATCTGATAACGCCAAATCAAAGAGTAGTTTGTCTGCCTGTCAGCACAGCGAAACACGTCCGTGCTGTAGGGGAACGTGTCAAGTGAATTTTGACAGAAGTGGTTTCGTCAATGTGTTGATCTGAGTCCGAGAAATGCCGGTGGTAATAAAAGAAAGAACAAGCAAATTACCCGTGAACAGAAGTAAGTGAAGATTTTCCTCAATATCACGATCAATTTTAAAAAATGATGCGTAATATTTTAAAGATGCAATGAAAAGTGAAAGAAATAGTTAGAATGGTGTTTCCGATGGTGGGGCCTTCGCCCCACAAGGGGGTAGGGACAGTTTGATTGTTTAGAGGGACAATTCGACAATGAGCTGTCTAGCATTTGAAGACCAACCTTCTGGAGGCACATGGGAAGTCCCAACATAGTTTCAAACATTAACGAAACATTTTTGGAAAAAGAATAACCTTAAAATCTCTGTTTACGGCTCATACTGCAACTGTCAATCGTACTCTTAAGGCTACATTATAAATTACTTTACTCATAGCTTAATCTTGGGAAATCATACGATAGGAGAGCATTTAATGTAACCATCAATATCAGCATGTTTTAAAAAAGTGTTCTGAAAAAAAAAAGATGTCAAAGACGTGAAAGCTATTCCACTCAGTAGCAATACTGTTAGGAAAAAAGTAGATTAAATGAGTGAAGATTTTGAAATACAACTTATTGAAAAGCAGAAGAAAAAAAAATTCACAGTGCAAGAAAGACAGTGAGGCCGTACTGATAACTTAAGATGTATTGATGACGGAGATTTTGCTGAAGAAATTTTAATACTGTTCTGTAAATTAAAATCATTAGAAAGCCCCACTACTGCCAGCGATACATTTAATGAGCGAAAATTACTTAGATGGCAATAATTTACCAATAAATAATTAATTAGACTCTATAATATTTTGTGACGCAGATGTTGCTCCTACTCCGATGTGCAAAAAAAAATAAAAATAATAAAAGGCTGCTTTAAAAGTATACAATAATGGATAAAAAATTAAATGATAAATAATTAAAATATTTGAGAAAATATTTTATTTTGCATTTAACGTAAAGCTCTCCATTATATTTTTAAAAAAATTACTTACTGTGCTTCCTTAATTTTTTTTTCGTAATTCAATTCAATGTTTATATATAACAAGGGGGGGGCATAGGAATTTTAGAAAGGCTTAGGTGGGGCATGACATAAAAATGGTTGGTAAACATTGAGTTAGACCAGTGGTTCTCAACCTTTCTAATGCTGCGACCCCTTTTTTATACAGTCCTCATGTTGTGGCGAACCCCAAAAATAAAATTATTTTCTTTACTACTTCATAGCTGTAATTTTGCTTCTGTTATGAATCGTAATGAAAATATATGATATGCAGGATGTATTTTCATTGTTACAAATTGAACTTAATTTGTGAAAGCATAGTGAAATCACAAAAAAACAATAGGTAATTATATATTGTGAAATATTTATTTCTAATTACAAATAAATGAGATTTTGTCTTAAAGCATAGTGTAGCATTGGTATGTCTTAATACAACAACAGTAAACTATATTGATACATTTTGCGACAGTATGCGTAAAGAGTCAACGTCATTGCCAAGGGTAAGATTGCTTCTTTCTTACAGATCAGAAATGCTTGGGGCAGTCTTTGCAAGGGCACAACGAACATGATCTTCGACAACAAGTCTACATTTAGATTTGATTACCAGCAAGCTGGAAAACACTGTTTCAGAAAGATATGTTGTTGGAAATGGATGAAGAGGGCACAACACGGTCTCAGACAGAACAGGAAATGACTACAAACACTTGATCCGGAATTTTGTGACTGGCATTGTAGAGAAATCAGCTCTCACTGCATCGCTGTTAATAAGTTCAATTAACTCCTCTTGTGTTGACTCAGGAAGATCTTCAACTTTGACAGTGAATGGACTTCTGGCAAGTGCAAATGGACTGTCAGGTAGATTTGGAAAATAAGATGAAATTTCGTCTGCAAGCATGTGCAAGTGTTCCTTCACAATTCTTTCGTCTCGTTCAATGTGATGTCCCTAAAAAACAACAACAACAGACAAGATAGACAACATGTAAATTTTATTTTCATCCAATTTTTTTTTTTTTTAAAGCTGAAATTTCTTTTGGAATTATCGCACCTTTTCAGAAAAATCGAGGCATCTTGCATTGGGTCCTTGCAGTGATAAATTAACTCATTCAAGATGGCAAAGATGTCAACCAAGTAAGCTTTTTTCTGCTGTTCAATTTTCTCACTAAAATGTGCTCCGAACTGCGGCCTTGCTTTCTGATTGAAAAAACATGATGAGTTCATCACGAAGCTCAAAAACACGTTTTCAAGCGTTTCCTTTGGACAACCTTCTCACTTCAATGGGAAATAGCAGAGCATTGTTCGACACATCAACTCGTTGCACATTTGCGAAAACAGTCGACTGTTTAAAGTGATCGCCTTTACACAATTGACAGAACTTTTGACACTTTTCATTACTTCTTGTAACTCTTGTGGTAGCGTCTTCTTTAATAATATTTGCCGATGAATCAATCAGTGAGTTCTGATGACTTTTGGTGACTCATTCAGGAACAAACGTTAAAATCCAGTTCGACATCCTAGCCTAGCTGGAGCACCATCTGTGAAAACACTACAAACCTTTTCCCAAGAGATGTAATGGTAGACATCCTAGCCTAGGTAGAGCACCCAAGTCTAAGAGGCCAGCTCTAAAACAATCTTATTAAATTTTTAAAAATCTATAGCTAAACGGGAATGAATAATATTCTCTCCTAAATTACTTTGTATTACAGATAAACTAAACTTGCCTTAGATTTTTTTATTTTTTCCCCCCAGATACCATGACGCCAAAGCTACTGATTAAATGTCCAGCTAAAAAGTCCCTGGTCGCAGGTTTCTTAGCAGCGACGGTGTTGGCTTTCACTGGGTGGTCGATTCAATGGAACCCAAATAGTTTATTTGTACAAACGTTTATGGCATCCGACGAGTTGCAAAAGGTGAAACTCTCGTGTCCAGGCGTGCTGGACAGGATGCTGACTGGACGCTGGGATCTTAAGAACCACTCGGCCAAAGAATTGGAAGAGGTGGAGATATTCATGAGCAAAACGAGGGCGTACCACAAGCTGCCCCCAACTCTACAACGTGAGGATAAGAAATGTGGTAGGTCAGGTGGTCACTCTGGGAATATCCGGTACATTTGTCTTTTATTTTCATAGTCAAGCATGACCTGATATGTGTGGGGAAATTCTCTATAAGATTGTCCATCAAAAACCATATTGTCTTTAACAAATTAGTGAAAGTTATGTCCAAGAAAGTTATGTATTCAAATATTCGGTAGTACAAGAGTTGGACACTTAATGTGTTCCAGTATTTCGTGATGTCATGAGAACTCCAAAGAGGTGTAAATACAGTAGAGCGCCGAGTTTACAAACTAATGGAAACATGGGGTTTTACGGAGAACCTATTTTTAGATAACCAAACACTCCAACGGAGATGTTGTGTTAAAGAATTTATTGCCTAAGTGCAATAATAAATATATATTTGTGGCCGTGTTGTGGTGATAGGACGTCGGACAGTCTTAAAATATACACTCAATAAATTCAGGACTCGAGAGGACTATGGCTTTATTTGGTTCTATAAACAATGCCAAAGTAAAATCTGAAGAAAAATTCCAAAGAAAAAGGACTATACCCGAAAAGACACAGGTAGTACAGGTTAACAAGGTCCGGACTAATATCGAATTACACTGCTAACAATGAACATGTTAAATTACTAAGTATCTACAGATTATGACAATAAACACCTATTGATGCAAATGATACACACATGGCAATTAAAATGATATTGTTGTAATAATGTCCAACTATAAACTAATTCACGTGGCATGGTGTAACTCGCAGCACGCACACTGTCTTACATGTCGAACCAGTGTGAGATGTGAGGGCTAACATAAGGGTATCGAGTCGAACCAGTGTGAGATGTGAGGGCTAACATAAAGGTATCGAGTCGAACCAGTGTGAGATGTGAGGGCTAACATAAAGGTATCGAGTCGAACCAGTGTGAGATGTGAGGGCTAACATAAGGGTATCGAGTCGAACCAGTGTGAGATGTGAGGGCTAACATAAAGGTATCGTGTCGAACCAGTGTGAGATGTGAGGGCTAACATAAAGGTATCGTGTCGAACCAGTGTGAGATGTGAGGGCTAACATAAAGGTATCGTGTCGAACCAGTGTGAGATGTGAGGGCTAACATAAAGGTATCGAGTCGAACCAGTGTGAGATGTGAGGGCTAACATAAAGGTATCTAGATTTTTATATACTGTCGCCCATGTATGGTGCCTATGTAAGATCCACCCATATCAGGACAGTTACTACAATGGTACAAAGTATGATCACCGTTACTTTGACACGTGTAGTATCAAGGAATCGCTTGGTCTTTTTAAGACAACATCTTTTTGCAGAATGTCTTATTATATTGCTACAGCTGGTAATATCATCCTTACACTTCCAACATTTCTTATGTGATAATTTAGCACAAGGCAGAATTGGTAGCCTACTACACATACTTTACTCATATTCGCTGGTTGGATACTGTTGTATCAATCGCTTATAAGTCATTTGCAGTATGTGTAACCAGAACGATATAACGGTTAGTTTTACGCTCACGAACACACTGATATATAATTCAATTTAATAATTCAGTTGAAGGGTGTATGTTCGACCTTCAAAATAGCATGGCTATAAGTCAGTTGGACGGCTGTAGGTTAATCCGTCACAATATCATGGTAATATGTCATCTGGACGGCTGTAGGTTCATCCTTCATAATTTAATGGTTATATGTCATCTGGACGGCTGTAGGTTCATCCTTCATAATTTAATGGTTATATGTCATCTGGACGGCTGTAGGTTCATCCTTCATAATTTAATGGTTATAAGTCATCTGGACGGCTGTAGGTCCATTCTTCATAATTAAATGGTTATAAGTCAATGGGATGGTGGTCCATCCTTCACAATATCATGGTCATAAGTCTGAACAAAAAACTTCCATTATTGCCACCTAACAATCGCATTACTTTAAAACATCCAGAACGGTGCCGGTGTACAATGCCACAGCTCAAGAATTCGATTAAAGCTTTCAATGCCAATACCTTGTCGCGCGGACAGACTAGAGAGCATGTACGTCACACCAAGACCAAGACGGCCCACTACTTGTCTTCAGGCAGATTTCCTGTGGTGAATTAGACCATTCCTAGCGACTTTAACCTGAATAACAGTTAAAATCTCGAACCAACACCCTAAAGACTTATATGTGTCTGTACGCGCCCTGTCTCGGTTATCCAAGACACACTCTAAAATTTGTACAAGTGAAATAGTTAAATATATATTTTTTTAAAAAAGAAGGGGTTGTGACTCCGCAAAGGAGGAATGTTAAAACTCCCTTTTTTGTTTTTGTTTACTATTTAATGCCCTCTAAAAATGTGGACATGCAAGCATACTGTTGTAAAGATAATACAATCTCCTTTCCGACAAGATCTAAGTTATAAAGTAATACCCAAGGGTTACCGAGAAATAAATTATGAAACTTATCCCAAGAGCGCACATTGCGGTTACCCAAATCTAAGCATTATACGCGACCCCGGGGGGGGGGGGGGGGGGGGCAACGTTAATGCCGTGTAGTACATAACACTGTCTGGCACGCATGTTTCGGTCTGACTTTAGGAAATGAGTATTTTTATTACTCTACTTCATGCACAAGGAAAGTGTTTCATTTCTGCTTCCATGTGGAATAACAGGAAAAATTGGTCTCAAATGAGCACCGGAAAGAAATAGCCCACCTCCAAATAGTTTTGTTGCAAGAGAATTGCTTCTCTTCGGCGAAGGGTTTCTATGCAGTGCGTCAACTGTATTTACTCCATGTAGTGGTGCCATTGAAGCATCATCTAAGATGATCACTTTTGATTTTCTAAAAGATCATTTGACCTCTAAGTCCCACGTAGAAAATTAGTTTGGTGTAGCTTTTTTTCTTTCTTTCTTTTCTTTTCTTTTTTTTAAATATGCAGCTAGAAATAAAATGTGGGACCTTCTGCCTCCCTCAAGCAAAGTTGCTGCTATGTCTGTATATGCATATGGCAAGATTAATTTATTTTTACTTACGCATGTAGTGCATGCCCGTGTTGTAAAGGTTTTACCACTTCTGCAAGGCCCATCAACAAAGAATGACACTTTCCGTACGTTAAGGTTTTCAATTGCGTCCCTGATTTTGTCAAAAGCCTTTCTTCGCCCTAGCTTTGAACCTTTTCTTCGGACATATTTTTTTTCGGGAGTTGGAGTCGGAAATAGGGTGGTAATATTTTCCAGAATTGATTTGCTTGTCTTAGTTGTCGTCTGCCATGTTCTATGCCAATATCCGCCAATCAGACAAATTCTCCATGGTAAGAGAACCAAAATACTAAGACTTTTTTCGTGCATGAAGAATATTAAGTGATGGAAAAATATTCAGTTCTTAAAGGCAGACTAAAGCATACGTGACATTTGGGACAATGTCTCAACAGAACACATTCTCATTTTTCGATTTCTTTTTAAAACTTGGCAATGGAAAACTCCAAGAGCCTGGACTAGAGGAAGGCATCTACGAAATTCGTCCAGTCTGAATTGAAAATGTTTGTATTTTTTATGGTGTGTTTTATGAAGCCATACAATCAAGAGATGACAGTATTGCTAACCGCGCAATCCTGGATCCAAAAACACAAACAAATTAGAAATAAAAAACTAATCCAACAATATATATATATATATATATAATATATATACATGTATATAAACAAAGTATACTTTTAACTCGAATAATCTTTTTCCTTTCAATTCACTGTATCGTCATCCAATCTATGTTTGCTTAGCCTAACAATAACAGCGTCCAATGAAATGAAAGCAAAACTAATCTTCTTAATCTATTCACCGCGAAACAAATTTTCTTCCTTCTTGGTCATACTCCATATAAAATGCTGTGATTAATATATTATGTGGTCGGACCACTTTAAACATGCTCAAATGAATATGTTAAGTTGCATCAAAGGAAGTTTCCATTTGCCTGAATCTTTTCTCTTCTTAAATATTTTTACCCCAAATAGGATACATGAAAATAAAATCTACTTCATAATACTTTTTGTCTCTTGTCTAGAAATGTTGCATTTCATTGGAGATCCCCGACCTTGTCCTCGCTACCCAAACTTTTTGCCGCATATTGCAAGGAAAAATCTCTGAAGTTTGCTGAAAAAGGCGTTCTCTGAATAAAGAAAAAAGTGCCACCCGGGGCGAACCACCCCTCCAAAACCTTTCCTACCGCACTGCTTTGACGTCAGATTATTTCTTTCCCAGGTAACATAAATTTCCCCGGCACAAACTGGCATGGAGCAGTATGTAACCCTAAAGGCGACACCCCGTGCTGCATGAATAACTTTTGTGTCAGTAAAACGATCCACGAGTGTCAATGTCCAGAATGTCTTGACATGAGACAACAGATCCATGCCGAGTTTGCCACCTGGATACCTGCGGACCCTACCTGTCAGGTGAGCCGTGTCTGTTAATGATAAGTCGTATATAAACTTTTGATGGAGCACTAATGCAGTGTAATTTATGTTAAAAGCTGAAATACTGTGTTGCGATGAATTGGTTGGAACTAGGGTTTTCTCCCGGGATCCCGCACGACTTTTTAGTAACTAATGACTTTCCGGAAATCCCGGACGCACACTTTTAGAATACGATTATTATTATTATTATTATTATTTTTTTTTTTTAAATTTAACAACAGACAGTGTGTCACATATTGTCACTATAAAGACCCGTTAACAAGATCTAGTTAACTGTGCTGAATTTATAAGTTCAGTACCTCTATTACACAGGTTCTCTGGCGTTTTCAAGCCACGACCACATTCATATTGAAGCAAAGTACCTTTACTACGATGAATTTAACCAATTTAAAAGAATGTTATTATTTTATTTTTTTCCAGCATAATTTTATTGGAGCCATATTTAATGTCAAGACTAAAATTTTAACTCACTCTTTGGGGACGCCAATTAAATAGAAAACAATTTTTAAAAAAAATCACCAATTCTCTTTTTCAAGTGTTTTTTGCCGGTGACCCCCCCCACCCCCTACCACAAAAATCCCTCTGAAACCCAATATGACGCCACCTCCCATGGGCGGGAAACCTGTGCTCGGGTAACTTTATTACACGAAGATGTCCATGTGTCAGACTAGAGTATCTCTTATTTCCAAAGTCAAAATAGTAAGAAATTTACTTTTTTAAATGCAGTTTAGTCTGATGTTATATATATATATATGTTACGCCAAAGCCCGAAGTTCGGCCAGTTCCCGAATCGGCCAGTCATTTCGCACTTTGACCGAGGCGTGTGGCTAATGTCCGATTTATTGGAAGTGGCCAGTGTATATGCTATTTTGGTCGGAAACTTCTGGAAGGGGCAAAAAAATCCCTGGCCAATATTCGATGTGCGGATGCAGGACTGTCCGGTAGTCACTGCTATGTAATTCGAAATGCATACAAGTCCATCTTGTTGTAACAAGTGATGTTACAGATTGATACTTTACTAAAATAAACTAATTTGATGGATTTTCGTAATTTAGTATATTAATAGTCGATATAATGTGATTATCATTACGGTATACAAACACTCAAAATCTACTCATGACCTTTTTCTTCCGACTTTGGCCGATCGCCCCATGCCATTTCGCAAACTGGCTGGCCAAATCCCGAAATCCAGACAAGATCGTACATTGGCCGGTCAATGTGAAGCGAAATTTGCCATTTTCCAGATTTGGCCGGCCAGTTCCCGCTTAGGCCAATTTCGGGCTTTGGTCATAACAAATTTGCCGGCCAGTTCCCGCTTACGGCCAATTTCGGGCTTTGGTCGTAACAAATTTGGCCGGCCAGTTCCCGCTAAGGCCAATTTCGGGCTTTGGTCGTAACAAATTTGGCCGGCCAGTTCCCCCTTAGGCCAATTTCGGGCTTTGGTCGTAACAAATTTTCCGGCCAGTTCCCGCTTAGGCCAAATTTGGGCTTTGGTCGTAACAAATTTGGCCGCCAGTTCCCGCTAAAGCCAATTTCGGGCTTTGGTCGTAACAAATTTGGCCGGCCAGTTCCCGCTTAGGCCAATTTCAGGCTTTGGTCGTAACAAATTTACTCTTTCGTTTATAACGAACTTTTAAATATTTTCTAACTTGACAGTCTGTGCCATCCCATTCAGGTCTGTGCCATCCCATTCAGGTCTGTGCCATCCCATTCAGGTCTGTGCCATCCCATTCAGGTCTGTGCCATCCCATTCAGGTCTGTGCCATCCCATTCAGGTCTGTGTTATCCCATTCAGGTCTGTGCCATCTTATTCAGATAGTGCATGGCTCAACAAGAAATGATTTGGTTGGGTCACCAGGTCAGAAGTTCAGGGCAAGAGGAAGACCCCCTCCCAGGCGTAACACCTTGCGGCAATGCAAGAGGAAGACCTCCTCCCAGGCGTAACACCTTGCGGCAATGCAAGAGGAAGACCTCCTCCCAGGCGTAACACCTTGCGCAAACCGTCAACTATACCCCCGCCCCCGGTAAAAGCGGGCAAAATAGAAAAAAAAGGAAGTCAGAAGAAAGCGAACCTAAACACTTAATGCGAACATTGTTGAACAGCAGATGAAATTATGGGATGTATTTTTTTTTGGCCGGTGGGGACATGTGTCCTTTCAATTTATTAAATCAATTTATTAAATAATCAGTTCCCCGATTCCCAAACGTTAATCGCGAAGGGATATTCGTGGGTTCGCCGGCGAAACAGTAAGCTGATTAAACAAAAAATGATTTTAAACAAGTTTCATATTGAATTGGTTTCTTAAAGTTTCGACAAGTATAATATTCCCGTTGTTTTTTTTCATTTGAATTTGAGAAAAAAGAAAAGAAATGTTGATAGTTACATGAGGTTGGCGTTACTGAAATGTTGATAGTGACATGAGGTTGGAGTAACTGAAATGTTGATAGTGACATGAGGTTGGCGTTAGGCCTACTGAAATGTTGATAGTGACATGAGGTTGGCATTACTGAAATGTTGAAAGTGACATGAGGTTGGCGTTACTGAAATGTTGAAAGTGACATGAGGTTGGCGTTACTGAAATGTTGATAGTGACATGAGGTTGGCGTTACTGAAATGTTGAAAGTGACATGAGGTTGGCGTTACTGAAATGTTGAAAGTGACATGAGGTTGGCGTTACTGAAATGTTGATAGTGACATGAGGTTGGCGTTACTGAAATGTTGATCGTGACATGAGGTTGGCGTTACTGAAATGTTGATAGTGACATGAGGTTGGCGTTACTGAAATGTTGATAGTGACATGAGGTTGGCGTTACTGAAATGTTGATAGTGACATTATGTTGGCATTGCTGATAACCCGACGGCGAATTATTGACATTTCAATCATGAAATTTAAATTTTAGGCAATGAAAATTGTACATTAAAAAAAACATAATTGTGAAAAATATTTTTTTAAAGTGTTTCGTTTAACCTTATTAAGGAGCGGGTCGAGGGTTACTTTGTTTGAATAATATGGGTCGCAATTTTAAAAAGTTTTGAGAACCTGTGAATTAGATAAAATAAAATAAATAATACTGGAATGGCTATTTAAATATAATGTAAATTACCCGACATTTTGTAGGTGAAATTCCAGAAAGATATACCTTCCACCCTTTTTGTAGAAAACTCTTTGACGCCAATGAGATTCTTCAGAAAACATCATGTTTCGATTCTTTATCATAATAATGTTGACAAAGTGTTCTTCTTTGCTTCTCCCGACTTGCAGATGTCTCAGTTTACTCACCTAAAAGATGTGTGTAGAGTGCTCCTCAACAAGACCATCTACTTGATAGGCGACTCCTACATGCGTCAGCTGCATATGTCACTGCTGACCTTGCTGAGACACAGCCAGAATAGAAGCATCCTTCGAGATGACGTGTCTCAAGGTCAGTTGGAAGAGTAGAACGTAATTCATTTTATAAAGTAAAATAATATAAAGAAGAGATGTTAAATAAAGCAAGAAGTTAGCACAAGGGCCGGCAACCAACAGTTTCAGACGGATGAGTTGCGGATTCCTATTTATTCGTAATCAATAATAAAATGACGTTATGTTTATAATCTAATACAAGCACGCGTCTAATTTGTTTAGGCATCTGTAACGACACACAATGCTTTGTTTAGTCATATATAATGACATACATCGCTTTGTTTAAGTATATGTAATGGCATGCATCGCATTGTTTCGGTATCTGTAATGACATACAGCCCTTTGTTATCTGTAATGGCATACAGCGCTTTCTTTAGTTATCTGTAATTAAATACAGCGCTTTGTTATCTGTAATGACATACAGCACTTTATTTAGGTATGTATAATGTAATACAGCGCTTTGTTTAGTTATCTGTAATGACATACAACACTTCGTTTAGTTATCTGTAATGACATGCGGCTCTTTGTTTAGTTACCTGTAATGACATACAACACTTCGTTGATTTATCTGTAATGACATGCGGCTCTTTGTTTAGTTATCTGTAATGACATGCGGCTCTTTGTTCAGTAATTTATAATGGAATTCGCAACCATCGATGACGAGGTTAACCTTAGCATTGCAAGAACCAGTTATACCTATTGCAAAATGTCTAACAATGTATGAACCAGGAATGGTATCGACACTCAAACTACAACGAAACTCTACAAGGCGGCTGTGCTCCGCACTGTTCTTTATGCATGTGAAATTGTGCAAAACGTCATGCAAGAAAGCTTGAACCACTTTCACACAACAAGCCTCAAAAAAATCCCTCACGTCAAAGCCAGGAAAGGGTCGCAGACACTGAGGTTTTCGCACAGACAGGTGTCCTCTGGATTGTACAATTGGATGTAGTCCCAGCTTCTGGTTCGGGCATGTTTTGATAATGTCAGGTGACGGCTTGCTCAAACGATTATTTTATATGGCAAAATCAAGCACGGAAGGTAGCTTCCTGAAGGACAGAAGAACCATATTGAAGGCAATCTAAAAGTCTCATTTAAGGAATTTGATATAAACACTGACACAGGATAAGATTTGGCAAGGGGTCAAGCATCGTGGCGTTCTTTTGTTACACACAGGCTCCATACAAAATAAAGCGAACAGAACAACAGCTGCATAGCAAAAAAAAAAAGAGTTGACCCATCCATTCCTTGCACCCACTGCCCAACGTGCCAGACTCGGGCTAATCAGCCATCTGCGCACCCACCGACAGAATCAACGATAAGCTAACACTGACACAGGATAAGAGTTGGCAAGGGGTCAAGCATCGTGGCGTTCTTTTGTTACACACAGGCTCCATACAAAATAAAGCGAACAGAACAACAGCTGCATAGCAAAAAAAAAAAAAGAGTTGACCCATCCATTCCTTGCACCCACTGCCCAACGTGCCAGACTCGGGCTAATCAGCCATCTGCGCACCCACCGACAGAATCAACGATAAGCACGAATCCTAAAGCTTAAAATGGTTGTGACCGACCTCATTTGACAAAATAACATAATGACATCCGGCTCTTGTTTTAGTAATGTGCAATGACACGCGACTCCTTTGAGTCATATATGGCAAATTGTTTATTCACCTCTCATATGGCAAATTGTTTAGTCATCTGTAATGACATGCTGCTGTTTGTCTAGTTTTCTATAACGACGTGTGCCTTTTGGTCATGTGTAATGACATGTAATGTAGAGACCGACCGAATTTCGGCTTCGGTTTCGGCGCCGTAAGTTGCCATTATGTCACTTTCGGCCTAGTTTTGGTTTCGGCCAAAACTGAAAAGTTAAGTTTTGGTTTACTTTCGGTTTCGGCCGAAAGTGATTGAGACTTTCGGTCGTATAGCCGAAAGTGAAAAATGCCTTCGGTCTTCTACCAGATGTCAGATTGTCACTCTGACGGCTGGCAATCCAATATTAATGATTGCGCGATGTATTGCTATCATTGGTAACATATTACAAATAATTTGCGAACACTGTTCACAGCTTCATGATGATTGACTTGTCCAATATTTTAAGAAAGGAAGTTTAAATAAAGCAAAAGGAATGGTAAATAGTTTTGTGAAAACAAAACTATGGAGAATGGTAATATTTATATTATTATTCTTGATTTTTTCTTAAAATTGGGAAAACTAGGCTTATTTAGGTCATTTATTTGTGAAATACATTTTGATTTATCATTATCTTGCTCATAAATCTAGTCATAGTCCAAGGTAACTAGCATTGTGAGAGAAAAATCTTATGGAATGGTAATATTTCCTTTTCGGCCGAAACTGAAAAGTTCAGTTTCGGTTTACTTTCGGTTTCGGCCGAAGGTCATTTTTAACTTTCGACCTTGTTTCGGTTTCGGCCAAAATCAGAAAAAAAAACTTTCGGTTGGTCTCTAATGTAATGTGTCTCTTTGTTAAGTGATATGTAATGTGTCTCTTTGTTAAGTGATATGTAATGTGTCTCTTTGTTAAGTGATATGTAATGTGTTTCTTTGTTAAGTGATATGTAATGTGTCTCTTTGTTAAGTGATATGTAATGTGTCTCTTTGTTAAGTGATATGTAATGTGTCTCTTTGTTAAGTGATATGTAATGTGTCTCTTTGTTAAGTGATATGTAATGTGTCTCTTTGTTAAGTGATATGTAATGTGTCTCTTTGTTAAGTGATATGTAATGTGTCTCTTTCTTAAGTGATATGTAATGTACCGCTGCTATTTTTTTGTTAGTATCTGTAATGAGATTCGGCTTTTTAAATAGTTATCCCTGATGACTCCCATGCAGCTCCCAAAATATTTTTTCAAACAGGAATGCCGACCCTGAGTTAACAACTTTAGTAACAATTTCCGCATGGTGTACGTTCCTGAAATTTCCACAAAAGAGGATGCAGTGCGTTAATACGTATGTCACACCAGGGCGTCACACCAGGTGACATCTCACAGAGGGTAAAAACCAAGTGGACAATTGAAAATCAGACAGAGCTACTCCTGTTAGTTATTAGACCAAGCTACTCCTGTTGGTAATTAGACCGAGCTACTCCTGTTGGTTATTAGACCGAGCTACTCATGTTGGTTATTAGACCGAGCTACTCATGTTGGTTATTAGACCGAGCTACTCATGTTGGTTATTAGACCGAGCTACTCCTGTTGGTTATTAGACCAAGCTACTTATGTTGGTAATTAGACCGAGCTACTCCTGTAGGTAATTAGACCGAGCTACTCATGTTAGAATCTAATAACATAGATTTCATTTGATGAACATCTAAAATGTTCGCCTCTTTCCATTCTCAGCTGATGCAGCAAAATGTGACAAATATTACATGTATTTTTCCCAATGCAGAGGACTCATCATTCAGGACTTAATGGAATGTAATAATACAGTAAGAATCATCATTTACAATGCGTTTGACTTACTTTAAGCATTGCGTCAACCCTATTGATATTTATTTAAAAAACTTTTTGGTTTCTAGGTTTATATTTGCCGTTTCATGGAAATTTCGATATTTTATTTCGTGCAATTTTGATTCCAAGTAAGCAAATGTAATTTTACTATTAACAGAGTCGACTGTCACAGAATCGCGTCTTGGTTTAGCTCAGAATCGAATGAAGTCAAGAATTTTACGATCATGATATAAAGCAACGCAATTATAAATAAAATATTTTTTTTAAAAAATCAACTTTAAAAAATGCGCTTTTCTAAAAATGTATTAAAAGAGATAGAAGAAATGCCCCCCCCCCCAAAAAAAAAATAAAAAA
Source organism: Lymnaea stagnalis (assembly GCA_964033795.1). NCBI lineage: Eukaryota > Metazoa > Mollusca > Gastropoda > Lymnaeidae > Lymnaea > Lymnaea stagnalis. Next base: position 146,178 of record CAXITT010000710.1, on the reverse strand, counting down.
AAAAAAAAAAAAAAAAAAAAAAAATAAAAAAAAATAAATATTTTTTTTAAAAAATAAAATTTAAAAAATGCGCTTTTCTAAAAATGTATTAAAAGAGAAAGAAGAAATGCCCCCCCCCCCCAAAAAAAAATAAAAAAAATAAATAAATAAATAAATAATAATTAAATAATACATAATTTAGAGATGTTAGAGCCGTATGACTAAAAAATGCGTGGGGCGCCCATGAAATAGAATGATCTCGTATGGCTGTAACAACTCTGAATTTTTGGGGCATATTTATTTTATACATTTTTAAAATTCGTGTTTAAAAGCTAATTTTTTTAAACATTATTTTATTTAGTAGTTTTTGGTTTTCGAAGATTCAATTAAAAATCAGGAAGTAGGTTGCAACATGAGACTAACAAAGCGTGGCATGCCGATAGATTGCAAACACATGAAAGGTCAGCGGTGGCCTTTCTGTGGTTAAATATTTGCTGTCATCGTTGATTGCAATCGGGAACGAGGAACCATGATTACAGAAATGCTGTAGTGGAAGCCCCATGCTCCTTCAAGTTCCGTTTCTTCGATATCCACAGGGGTCACTGAAAGGTCAGTGGAGGTCACTGGTGACTTAATATCATGAAGCGTTGTATAGCCATCAGGTGGGGGGGGGTAGGTGTACAAAATTTCAGCTCCTCTGGACATCAGGAAGTGGGTCAAAATTAAGATGTAAGATTCCACCAGAAACAAACGGACAGAGCAACCAAATAATAACTATATATATATATATTTTTATAGTTATAGTTATATATATACATATAAACAATTCACATGACAATGACAGTACGTTCTCACGCTTTTAAAACTGCCTTTTGATCAGGTCAAACTGTTCAGCGAATCCCTCTGGAAAGCAGACCAGGCCAATGAGATTCTCAAACACGTAGAAACGCTCCTCGGAAGGGAGAACGCTTGGTTCATATTTGGTATAGGTTTCCATGACAACCTTAATGTGGGCGCGATAAAAACCAAAGTAAGTCGCAACTTATAAACCACTACACTTCTGGCTTGTTCGGATCTTCTTGTTTTCTTTAAGATTTAGTGGTGGCCGTTTCACGTATCCTGTTCCTGTACTTTAAGGTACGAAAGTAATTTGTTAAAAACGTCACCGGTGACGTCATTTTAAAAGTCATTTGTATCGTCTTAGAATTAAATCCTCGACGACTATTTTCATTTCACTGTTGATGCAATACCATTTTTACAGATTATGTATTATTTTTAAATATAATTTATATCCAGAGTATTCTTTTAACAGGTGCTCGATCCAATTTTCAAACTATTATCCAATTCAACTTGGCCTAAAATGATATGGCTGGCTGTCCACGCTCCTGGACTCCTGAAAACACCCCTTCATCCAAAACAACGAACGGCTAATATTTTGGAATACAATACCAAGGTGAAGGCCATCATGGACCGAAAGGGAATTCCCGTATTGAATTTCTTCGAACTGACAAAAGGGACAATGAGTTATGACGGCAGTCATTATGGGAAAGGGATAAATGATGTGAAAGTTCAAATTTTATTGAATTTTCTACGAGAACAAAATTATATTCATAAAATTAATCCCTGATAATGTGAGATAGCCATAACTTAAGTAATTAATTAATTATTAAACATGTGTAAAGCATGTGTGGAACAAAGATAATCTGTTGTAGCAATAGAGGAAACGTTCAATATATATACGTGACTATTCAGGCTGTGATGAGGGACTTAATGAGAAAATGAGAAACATATTGCACAAATATGTCACAGATTCTGACTAATAAATGGAGAATGCTGTACAGCTGTTTATTTACTTGTCTGTCTCATGCGTGTCAGGAGTTTTGACCAGGGCCGGACGTAAGTTTGCTGAGGCCCTGAGCTGTACAGAGTCCAGAGTTCCCCTTCAGTTTTAAACTACATCAGCTGGTCAAAGAAAAGTTTAAAATATATAGCCCTATACATAAATGGAAATATATTGTCTTATATTGTTTTATTCAAACAATTATTAAGAATGTATTTAAAAAATCACAGAAATATTTCTATTATATAAATCTCTAAAATGCTCCAAGCTACAACGTGAAAAAGTATTTATTTCTTGATTGTTCAAAATTAAAATAATTGATTACGTCATCAAAAGATGTGCTACGTAATTCAACGCTGTCTATAGGCAGGCCGCAAAGAGCGGACGACATTTAACGAGACATAGTTTATATCAGTTCATTTTATATTCTCCTAAACTGTGAACATGATCTTTCTCATGAACAATTTGTTACTGTTAAACACAGGAACACTCGCACTATTGATTCCATATTTGAGAAAACTAATTCGATCTTGTCTTGAAAGATGATTGATACTCATCTTTGTGCATGTAATGTTATTTTTCAGGATAATTCTACTTAACATAGTCATTGAGGCGCTCAGTTCATTCGAGAGATTAATTTCAACATGGTGTTGATACTCTTTTTAAAAAGTATCAACTTCCTGACATTACTTTACTTCTGATGTAGTTAATCAACTAAGAGGGACAATTTATTTGCAACATAATTGCAGACTCTTGCTCGTCTCGTTAACTGTGCCTCATGTCTGTGATATCAATGAATGTCTATGATATCAATGAACTTCTATAATATCAATGAATGTCTATGATATCAATGCACTTCTATAATATCAATGAATGTCTATGATATCAATGAATGTCTATGATATCAATGAATGTCTATGATATCAATGAACGTGTATGGTATCAACGAATGTCTATGCTATCAATGAATGTCTATGATATCAATAAATGTCTACGATATCAATGAATGTCTATGATATCAATAAATATATATAATATCAATGAATGTCTATGATATCAATGAACGTGTATGGTATCAACGAATGTCAATGATATCAATGAATGTCTATGATATCAATAAATGTCTACGATATCAAAGAATGTCTATGATATCAATGAATGTCTATGATATCAATGACTGTCTATGATATCAATGAATGTATATGATGTCAATGAATGTCTATGATATCAATGAATGTATATGATATCAATGAATGTCTATGATATCAATGAATGTCTACGATATCAATGAATGTCTATGATATCAATGAATGTCTATGATATCAATGAATGTCTATGATATCAATGAACGTGTATGGTATCAACGAATGTCTATGCTATCAATGCATGTCTATGATATCAATAAATGTCTACGATATCAATGAATGTCTATGATATCAATGAATGTCTATGATATCAATGAATGTCTATGACATCAATGAACGTGTATGGTATCAACGAATGTCAATGATATCAATGAATGTCTATGATATCAATAAATGTCTACGATATCAAAGAATGTCTATGATATCAATGAATGTCTATGATATCAATGACTGTCTATGATATCAATGAATGTATATGATGTCAATGAATGTCTATGATATCAATAAATATATATAATATCAATGAATGTCTATGATATCAATAAATATATATAATATCAATGAATGTCTATCATATCAATAAATGTCTTTGAATTAAATGAATGTCTATGATGCCAATGAATGTCTACGATATCAATGAATGTCTATGATATCAATGAATATCTACGATATCAAAGAATGTCTATGATATCCATAAATGTCTTTGATGAATGTCTATGATGCCAATGAACGTCTATGAGATGCAGGAATGAATTCACACGACATTGATCTCTTAGAGATACCCGTTCATCTACACCACGTACAGCTCCATCATTGGCTTGTTTTCTTCTCAGCCTCTTTCTTGTTACTGTAGACTTTATATTCTACACCAGGCAATCAAGACTTAACGTCTTCTTTAAAAAAAACCAGATAAATTCCCCGAGCTTGCATATGTTGATAAATGTAAACACAATATGTAGAGTTATCTCCCCCAATGTAATTATACTAGTTTCACGTAGGGTTTAGAGTTTAGATTATAAATAACTGGCATTTTTATTTAAAATATTAGAATGCTACTGTTTTTAGAGTCTTGGTAACCAAGTGCAAATAAGGGTTGCTATGGAAAAATTTTTTGGGGTGTGGTATATAAACGTGCAAAAAGTTTGTTAAATAACTAGTTAAATTAGTTGACAAATGCATAGAATTTCTAAATACTTCAACACACTGCTCTCTGCGCCATGTTATCACAAGCCAAATTCAACAACCTGCTCTCTGTGCCGTGCTATCACAAGCCCACTTCAACACACTGCTCTCTGTGCTATGCTATCACAAGCCCACTTCAACACACTGCTCTCTGTGTCGTGCTATAACAAGCTCACTTCAACACACTGCTCTCTGTGCCGTGCTATCACAAAACCATTTCAACACACTGCTCTCTGTGTTCTGCTATCACAAGCCAACTTCAACACACTTCTCTCTGTGCCGTGTTATCACAAGCCCACTTCAACACACTGCTCTCTGTGATGTTCTATCACAAGCCCACTTCAACACACTGCTCTCTGTGCCGTGCTATCACAAGCCCACTTCAACACACTGCTCTCTGTGTCGTGCTATAACAAGCTCACTTCAACACACTGCTCTCTGTGCCGTGCTATCACAAAACCATTTCAACACACTGCTCTCGGTGTTCTGCTATCACAAGCCAACTTCAACACACTTCTCTCTGTGCCGTGTTATCACAAGCCCACTTCAACACACTGCTCTCTGTGATGTTCTATCACAAGCCCTCTTCAACACACTGCTCTCTGTGCCGTGCTATCACAAGCCCACTTCAACACACTGCTCTCTGTGTCGTGCTATAACAAGCCCACTTCAACACTGCTCTCTGTGCCTTGCTATTACAAGCTCACTTCATTACACTGCTCTCTGTGCCGTGTTATCACAAACTCACTCCAACACACAGCTCTCTGTATTGTGCTTACAGAAGCTCATTTCAACACACTGATCTTTGTGTTGTGTTATCAAAAGCCCACTTCAATACACTGCTCTCTGTGCCGTGCTATCACAAGCCCACTTCAACACACTTCTCTCTTTGTGCCGTGCTTTCACAAGCCCATTTCAACACTGCTCTCTGTGCCTTGCTATTACAAGCTCACTTCATTACACTGCTCTCTGTGCCTTGCTATTACAAGCTCACTTCATTACACTGCTCTCTGTGCCGTGTTATCACAAACTCACTCCAACACACAGCTCTCTGTATTGTGTTTACAGAAGCTCATTTCAACACACTGATCTTTGTGTTGTGTTATCAAAAGCCCACTTCAACACACTGCTCTCTGTGCCGTGCTATCACAAGCTCACTTCAGCACACTTCTCTCTTTGTGCCGTGCTTTCACAAGCCCACTTCAACACTGCTCTCTGTGCCTTGCTATTACAAGCTCACTTCATTACACTGCTCTCTGTGCCGTGTTATCACAAACTAACTCCAACACACTGCTCTCTGTGCTATTCTTACAGAAGCTCACGTCAACACACTTCTCTCTGTGCCGTGCTAACACAAGCCCACTTCAACACACTTCTCTCTGTTTCATGCTATCACAAGCCCACTTCAACACAATGCTCTCTGTGCCGTGCTGTCACAGCTCACTTCAACATACTTCTCTCTGTGCGTGTTATCATAAGACCACTTGAACACACTGCTCTCTGTGCCAAGCTATCACAAGCTCACTTCAACACACTTCTCTCAATGCGTGCTATCACAAACCCACTTCAACACACTGCTCTCTGTGATGTTCTATCACAAGCCCACTTCAACACACTGCTCTCTGTGCCGTGCTATCACGAGCACACTTGAACACACTGCTCTTTGTGCCGTGCTATCACAAACCCACTTGAACACTCTGCTCTCTGTTCCATGCTATCATAAGCCCAGTCCAACACACTTTTCTGTGTGCCGTGCTATCACAACCCCACTTCTACAAACGTCTCTCTGTGCCGTGCTATCACAAGGCCATTCCAACAAACTTCTCTCTGTGCCATGCTATCACACGCCCACTTTAACACACTGCTCTTTGTGCCGTGCTATCACAAGCCCACTTCAACACACTGCTCTCTGTGTCGTGCTATCACAAGCTCACTTCAACACACTGCTCTCTGTGCCGTGCTATCACAAGGCCATTCCAACAAACTTCTCTCTGTGCCATGCTATCACACGCCCACTTTAACACACTGCTCTTTGTGCCGTGCTATCACAAGCACACTTGAACACATTGCTCTCTGTGCCGTGCTATCATAAGCCCAGTCCAACACATTTCTCTGTGTGCCGTGCTATCACAAGACCAGTCCAACATACTGCTCAAATGTGCCGTGCTATCACAACCCCACTTCTACAAACTTCTCTCTGTGCCCTGCTATCACAAGTATCATAGCTATTTATATCCCCTTACAAAAATCCTGATTATTGGTCTTCTCATTCAAAGTATTTATAAAGTTATTAAGCAGTCTCCCTCTCCCTAAATTTATAAATACTATACGCCGTAGTTGTTAACTCATTTGTTTAAGACGTCCACATATTTTTATACAATATTCTAGCGGTTATACCCTTCAGCCACGTTACACTAGCTGTTAAACCCTTCAGCCACGTTACGACTAGCTGGTATATCCTTCAGCTACGTTAAACCTAGCTGTTTTACCCTTCATCTACGTTAAGACTAGCTGCTTTACCTTTCAGCTACGTTAAGACTGGTATACGCTTAAGCTACGTTAAGAGAAGCTGTTATACCCTTACGCTACGTTAAGACTAGCTGTTATTCCCTTCAGCTACGTAAGGTCTAGTTGTTACACCCTTCAGCTATTTAAGGACTAGCCGTTGCACCATTCAGCTACGTAAGGACTAGCTGTTGCGCCATTCAGCTATGTTAAGACTAGCTGTTAACACCCTTCAGCTACGTCAAGACTAGCTGTTACACCCTTCAGCTACGTAAGGACTAGCCGTTGCACCATTCAGCTATGATAAGACTAGCTGTTATGCCCTTTAGCTACGTAAAGACTAGCTGTTACACCCTTCAGCTACGTAAGGACTAGCTGTTGCACCATTCAGCTATGATAAGACTAGCTGTTATGCCCTTTAGCTACGTAAAGACTAGCTGTTACACCCTACAGCTACGTAAGGACTAGCTGTTGCACCATTCAGCTATGATAAGACTAGCTGTTGCACCATTCAGCTATGTTAAGACTAGCTGTTACACCCGTCAGCCACGTTGATTGTAAAAGGAGTGGGCCCATCACCGACCATCTGATCAATAGCACACCAACATTTATTTCCCGTTAATCCAGAGTTTAAAATTGTTTGTTAGTGATCAAACTGACGACCCTAGAGGCAGTTGTCATCTTTGCGTGTACCAAAATCTGGCTTTTTGAGTGTTCGAATTTTATTCATTTCTGTTGTAGATTTCCTAGCTTTAGTCCTGTTTTATTCCATGTAACAACATAGCGTTTATAATAGAGCCCTAGTTGTCTTCATGTCAGCCAGCAGAATGTCTCCAGTCTACCTTTGTTAGTACTGTTTCAAGCACCACTAGACCCACGAGTTTGGTTCAAATTCATTGAACACCAAATGGTGCGTTACATACATGGGGCCTCAGTCCAGAATATCTTTGCAGAGCACAAGTGGAGTGGGAATATTTGAAATTCTCTTTGTCTCGACCAATCTAACAGTATAATTAGTAGTGTGTATATGGTTCTTAAAGTAGTTGGTGACGAATGAGGTGTGCTGTGAGCCTCGATTCCGCTCACAATACACACCGGTTGTGATATTATTTGATGTGCTGTGGTAAGTTTGCTCTTTACAAATGGAAATAGAAACCTATATCTGTTGAATCCATCAATTCCTAGACAAATTTTTAAGGGAAATATTTACTTTTAGCCTTAAATAATTTTGATATTAAATTAATATTTACTTATAGATATATTCATTTATTAGTCAGATGATAAAAATATCTTTAAATATTGCCAGCAAAGTTTAGACAAATTTGAGAAGTAAAATTTAAAATACATTTTTCGGATGTTTCGAATCCTTCTTATTATTAAAAAAAATTGTTATTTTGTGCTGATAATCATAGAACAATTTGTTTCCACAATTGTACAAAGTGAAAAGTATTTAGGATTTTGTTTAAAATTATTTAAACGTTCTTAATTATAGTGACGAACTCTACCACACCCCCTGAAAGCCAAGATCGTGGTCCCTCAGTCATAAGTCCCTGCCAGGGTTTCTCAAGCTGGAGCCCTGTACCCCGCACGATGTTTTAGTAAGCAAACAAAAAAAATTCTCCGGGAATCATCCCAAACCGAGAAACCCTGGGTAAAAACATTAGGAATGCAAGTTATTGCTTGTTATTTGTAATATTATTAGTTTTGCATTTCAAGAAGTCAAAGCTTGTCACGGACTGTCGCCATAAGCCAGTGCCTGTAAAATCTAGACAATTGCCTTGCATTGTCAAGCTCAGTAGCTGCAGTTCACTGGTTCTAAATCGTTTCAAGTCGCGACCAAAGTTATAAAGCAGCAATGGGACATTTCAATTTATTAGAAAAAGTGTTTTTAAATAGGGTGAATTATTGGAGATAAAAAGTTGAAAGCTCGATTTTTTCCGTGTGATATACTTTTAATGAAAGACAGAACTAATACCATGACTAAAATTTTACCTTAATATTTAAGTCATCTATTAAAAAAGGGGAAACACATGAAAATATTACCATCTTTCTTGTTCTATTCGTTACAGTCGGCATCCCTTTCATAACTTCATGTGATGTCAAGTCCCATGAATTGAAAACCTGTGATCTAGTAGCTTGATAATACTTGGATGTTCATGTCTCCAAACATATTTATGTTATGTAGTTATATTTTCAATTTCTAATACTAACCTAGTAACGCATATATATANATATATATAAGTAGAAAAGTGTATAATATTGTAGCGTTTTAGAAAAGAGAATCGAATCCGTTGTTAGAAGTTGTTAGAACTATTTCCTTGTGCGGCAACGTGCCACTGATTAGTAATAAGGTGACACACGCTGTGTATAAAGCCCAATGATACTACAATATCACGTAAACACAACGCTGAGTGTTAGAAACTATCCATGCACGGCGATTGACTCCCCTGGTAGATCCAGAGTTATCCCCCATGTTTATTCAATTCTTGTCATACCTTGGAGAACCTGTAAAATATTTTTGATCCATAATATCGACCGTGTTCATGGCTAGTAATATATTATACTTAAATGTTGTCACATTCAAGTAGGACATAATTAAAGAAAATATCGTCAAACCTGAAAAAAAAGGAACGCAACAAAACAACGAACGTGTCAACAGGAAGCCTTCGTCAGCGAACAAACAACAGAAAAAAATAATAAAAATATAATTTAAAAAGGGCGCTTAGCTGAGAAGTATTATCCGTGATGGCTCTCTCAGCAAAGTGACATTTCTTGATTTTATTAACTAATCCCCCCCCCCCAAGAAAGTCAAGCGCCCCCCACCCCCGAGCAAAATGTGTACAACAATATAACGATAGGTAAGAAGTCACAGAAAAATATTCTTTGTAAACAAATTATGCTGACTTTGTCAAGTTTAACTTGGAACTGTGTTTGCGATTTTCTATTATTAAAAAAATGAATTAATGAAGATTATGATTGCAATTCTTTAAAAAAATGTAATATGAGTTGATGGTTTTTAAGAAATATTCCTATTTGTTCAACTATTCAGTACTTGAATGTATGCTTAACTTAATAGCGGCAGGTACGGGAAAGCAAATTTTTTTCCTGAAAATCTTTGTAGTCTAAAATGAGTTTGTTTTTTTTTAAATGAGTATAATATATCTTTTAAAAAAATGTAATTTTTTTCTTAAATTCGCGTTGTCTTCCTGTGAACATTTGTGACACAATTAAGTCGGTGGAAGAGAATTATCATCAGTCTAAACAAAGGTCCTGCTTCTTATTTTGCTAACAGGCATGATGTTATTCTTTATCTAAACTATAACAATGTTGTTCCTGATTTTTCTCTATGACTTAATTTTTTTTATCGATTTTCCCCCCCAACTTGAACATTGCAGACATCATGGCATTAATGGAACGCAATTTTTATCTGTCTAAAAAATTCCTGCTGCCATTTGTCCTAGCAGTGTCGGCCTTCGTTTATATCGACTTGTCTTTGGGATGGAAGTGGAGTGGGATCATTTGGTTTGTTGACAAAACGTCGGCGGTAGCGAGTAGCAAACACCTTGAAGATGTGGAAACTACGTTGCGTAGACCGGTCGTGACGTCTGCACCCAACACGCCAGCCGTGCTGCAAAAGGTGAAACTCTCGTGCCCAGGCGTGCTGGACAGGATGCTGACTGGACGCTGGGAACTTAAGAACCACTCGGCCAAAGAACTGGAAGAGGTGGAGATATTCATGAGCAGAACGAGGGCGTACCACAAGCTGCCTCCAACTCTACAACGCGAGGATAAGAAATGTGGTAGGTCAGGTGGTCACTGTATGAATATTTATTATAATCAAACTTTACTATGAGGCTTTGTTGGAATTTCAGTTTATATTTAAATAAAAATGGGAATAATAATGCTGTTGTTAAATTCCATTGCGAAGTATTTATTATCTGAAACTGATACATTTTAATAGTTAAACGCCAACAAAAAAGGTAATTAAAATTTGACAATTATGAAGATGTTTATGTTCCTCTTATTTTAATATCAGTTTTTTTTTTCCTCCAGGCAATGTAAATTTCCCCGGCAAGGAATGGCATAGAGCAGTATGTAACCCTAAAGGCGACACCCCGTGCTGTATGAATAACGTTTGTGTCAATAAATCTGTCCAAGAGTGTCAATGTCCAGAATGCCATGACATGAGACACCAGATCCATGCTGAGTTTGCCACCTGGGTACCTGCGGACCCTACCTGTAAGGTGAGTCAGAGTCTGTTAGGGAAGTCGTTTGAAAACAAGCCTTACCGCCATTCAGCTAACACACATATTCTGGTTGAGGCTTGAGCTTACGCTCTTAAACCCTGGCTGGTACAAGGGTAACAAGCTCCATCTGTTGGGCTGTGCCGTATAGCAGTGGTCCCCAACCTTTGCATCGCCGCGACTGGTCAACCTTTGATAATTTTACCTCGGCTCGCTGAAAAGGGGGTGGGGGTGGTTGATTGTTTATATTTTAGATTGTTTTAATTTAATAATTTTAATTTAATTGTATTTAAACATGACTTTAAAAAAATACATAAATAAGAAAAAGAACATAACGTGATTTAACGTTTGAGCTAACTAGAACGCTAAATCAATGAGAACCCTGAGCTTGTTTCTCTGCAACGAGACGGTTCCATCGGTGGTTAAAAGGAGGCAATGACACCCAAAGTGTGTTGCTTATGTCCAGTTTATTCCATTGTTGTGTTTTTGTTTCTGTCACTGCAGAAAACCTCGCTAAACACAGATAGGATGTCGGAAATGGCAAAAGGGATTTAAGTGCTATGGTGGCAATCTCAGGGTATTCCGTCATGACTTTAATCCAGAACACCAATACAGTTGTTGTCTCGAAACCAGTTTTAAGGCCGCCGTCATTTGCAACCTTCAGCAGTTGATCTTCTTCTTGCACAGACTTGCTAGATTCGCCTGGTTTGTTGACAAATTGGTCGGATCCATTTCTTACCAGTTCGCGGGTCTTTTGTTGTTGGGAAGTAACGCTCGAACTCTTTTAAAAGCAAAGACAGGTGATCGTGCACCAAGTGGGGGAATGAATGCTCAGGCTCAGTCTAGACAGGTGATCGTGCACCAACTGAGAGAATGAATGCTCAAGCTCAGTCTAGACCGGTGATCGTGCACCAACTGAGAGAATGAATGCTCAGGCTCAGTCTAGACCGGTGATCGTGCACCAACTGAGAGAATGAATGCTCAGGCTCAGTCTAGACAGGTGATCGTGCACCAACTGGGAGAATAAATTCCCATGCTCAGTCTAGACAGGTGATCGTGCACCAACTGAGAGAATAAATGCTCAGGCTCAGTCTAGACAGGTGATCGTGCACCAACTGAGAGAATAAATGCCCATGCTCAGTCTCGCCTAAAGTCCCCGCTAATGTTCGAATCGTGTGCAGAATGCCTCTGCTCACACGCCGTCCTCACAACTCCAGTTCGGCTTTAAATGCAGCTAATTTGTCTGGCAACTTGAAAACAGTTGTAATTTTTCCCTAAAGCGACAGATTGATTTCATTGAGCAGGCTAAGTATGTCACACAGGTAAGCCAGTTTTGCGACCCATACCTTGTCACTGAAATATGTTACCAGCGGTGACTTCTTCTCTGAGAGCAATCTTTGCAATGGCTCTCGTAATTCAAATACTCTGGTTAGCGATTTTCATTTTGATTACTATATCTTATTTCTGTGTCCAAGAGAAGGCAACTGTGCTCTGCGTCAATCTCCTGACAAAGCTGCTCAAACAGGAGCGAGTTAAGGGCGTGTGCTTTGGTGTGGTTAATAATTTTAACGGCATCAATGAATACGCTGTTAAATTCCTGTGATTTTTTTCGGCTTGCCAGCATTTCCCTGTGAATGATGCAATGCGTAGATTCACCCTCAGGTGCAACCTCCTTAATCCGAGCAGTTAAACCAAACAGTCGTCCGGTTATGGCAGCAGCTCTGTCTGTGCATATGGCGACACAAAGGGACCAATTTAGTTATCCTGATATATAATCATCCAGTGACTTGAACAGTTCTGCTCCTGGAGTGTTGGTTGGCAATAATTGTGCACATAACAAATCCTCATGCACATCCTCCTGATAAAGATAGTGCACATAAACAAATGGTATTGCCTTGTCGTCGATATCTGTAGATTCCTCAACCTGTAGTGCGTACCACGGTGGTGTATTAATCCTCTCCCACAATCATGTCTCAATGACTTCGTCTGTTTCCTCAATGCGCCTAGTCAGTGTCAGCCAACAAAGGCACATGTGATATCTTTTTAACAGCAGCCTCTCCTAAAAGTTCGCGTCAAATGTCTTCCATGGAGGGCAAGATCAATTCTTCACCGATAGTCAATGGCTTTTCAGCCTCAGCAATACGGTTAGCCTCACAACTATCGTGTGAGCCAGGCAAACCCTACGACTGCAGGGGGCCTCAGATATTTTAGGGGCTTACAGATATGATGTTGACAATGTCTTAATTATCATCTTTTGGTGCAAGTTGGGGGATGTCAAAACCGAAAAGTGACTGGGGGCCTCGAAATGTCGAGCGACGGATCTGCTTGATCTGATGCAAATGTTTTTTATTTTTTTTATTTTTTTATTTTACTAAATATTATTATCGGCATCCTTCCGTCTCGTGAGACGATGGTGCATCACCATTTCAACATTTATTTGAACTATTTTGTGGGTCAACTTAATTAAAAAACAAAATTAATTATTTTTAAAAAAAAGTGTCATCTCAAATCAGCCCTGCTGAAATCATTTTACATATTGAACGCAAATGGAGAAGGGAACAAAAAACTTAGTCAACCTAATGACTTTTTCTAAATATTTCCACGTTTTACCAGAGTCAAAAATAAAAATAATAATATGGTTAAATAGAAAGTTACATGCATTTTTGTGGAATTTATGGGTTTTCAAAACTGGTCATTTTATTAATCGTATATGAACCGCTTAGTTATGTGAAAAAGACAGGAGTTGTTTACAAAAAGGATTTTACATTTATTAATGTGTGATGCTAACAGTTGATGGAATTTTTTATTTTGAACTTCAAACTGCTATAACTTTCTTCAGGGAAATTACAAATTGCCTCTTCGATATACTTTGAAACATTTTTTTTTACCCAATGCACAGAGTTTATCTTAAAATAACGTTTTAGGAATAACAAATATTTCTAAAATTAGGACCAAAAAAAATAATGGATGGCATGATAATTGAAATGCTAGTTCACAAAAAAAATTTTTTTTTTGCTTTCTACTAGATTGTCATCTAAATTTAAAAAAAAAAAAATTTTTTTTAGAAATATGTGGGGCAGTTTGTTTACTATTCTGATAATCAGTTGAGAATTCAATAAATATAGGACAAGTATAATGTTTAAAACTCTGTTATTGGGTAAACTTTGTTACAAAAGTACCACATGTAAAGAAAACACAAACACTTTCGATTTAATAAAAATGGATCAAACGTCCAATATTTGTCTGGCCACGTTGAAATCTCAATTTAAAAAAAAAACAAATTCAATTTGTTAAATTTCTTATTTTATCTTATTTTATCAACATACATGGAATAGAGTACATTGAAAAATTATGCTATAACTATATTTTTAAAGGCATAATATCATCATACAATGCACAATTAACACAGATCCCAACTCTAAAAGTCATGCTTTATAAAGAAAATATAATTTGAGAACAGATTGCGCATGTTTGATGCCTATCAAGAACTATTGTTAAAATTATAGACCTTTATAGATATATAAAGGTGTTAAATACTGTATTTTAAAGTATTTAAACTTGTGAAGTTGAAAAAAATTGATACAAATACCGATATATGCAAGCAACGGGAAGTAACATTTCGACTTATAATCCTAAGCGGCCAGTACGATATATGTAATCGAATAGTGTAAGCCTATAACATGATTATCACTAACATATATCTATCATTATATTTAGCGAGCGTAGCGACACTTTATATGATCCACTACCTGTAATCTGTTAAAACACTAGTTACTATTCATTTAAAGCTGGTACAAAAATAAAAATTATGTTATTTTTATTAAACAATATTTTTTTTTCCGTTTAATTGTTGTAACACATTCTTAGCGGGGGGGGGGGGGGGGGGGCATTTGCGGGGGGGGGGGGGGGGGGGGGCGCAATTGACTTGCTCCGGTAGGGAACTGCCCCCCCCCCCCCCCCCCCTTTTAAATGAGGGATTCGTGAAGGAGACAAGCTTTAATCTTGTTAATATGAGCAGCTATGGTATAGTTTATTTGTATATTGATTTTCCGAAAATGTATATGATTTAACTGTCCATGCTTGCAGATGTCTCAGTTGACTCACCTAAAAGATGTGTGCAGCGTGCTCCACAACAAGACCATCTACATCATAGGCGACTCCTTCATGCATCAGCTGCATACGTCACTGCTCACCTTGCTGAGACACAGCCAGAATAGAAGCATTCTTCGAGATGCCGTGTCTCAAGGTCAGTTGGTGTCAAATGTCACGCCATCGTTCGTGGAGAAAATACTAAAACGTAGGAAAATTATTTAACAACAACCACAATGGAACCCCTGAACACGAAGTGCGTCTCAAACGGTAACCGGGGTATGTCCCCTACTAGCTTTAGCAGTGGAGGTCACATTATTGCAGCGCGCGAGAATGTTAGTCATCAACTATTTGCTAAGAATACATTTAAAAACAGAACATTTAAAATCTGTACCATTTTTAAAGGGATGACTCCATCATCACCATTTATAATATAAACCGTTACCACTGTGTGTGTGTGTGTGTGTGTGTGTGTGTGTGTGTGTGTGCCGTGTGTGTGCCGTGTGTGTGTGTGTGTGTGTGTGCCGTGTGTGTGTGTGTGTGTGTGTCGTGTTGAAAGATGTTGGTAGATTACACAAACAACTATGAACGAATGAACGCATTCTGTTATATAAGAATATTTGTGGAAAAATACATGACGTGTGTAAAGAGATTCTTTGTTGTAGACATAATACAAAAACTAATTTTATACGGAATGCAACTACCCAGTCTGAAAATGAAAGGTTGCTCCGAAGGTTGCCACAATTGTGGCCAATCTGTCTTGGTGAATTAAGTTTATTGTGTGGAATATCGCAAGTGATGAGGTGTTGTATTCGAAAGTAAAGAAGGTTTACTTGACGGCTTAAGTTGAGTGATATAACCATTGAGTGATATAACCATTGAGTGATATAACCATTGAGTGATATAACCATTGAGTGATATAACCATTGAGTGATATAACCATTGAGTTATGTAGCCATTGAGTGATATAAACATTTAGTGATATAGCCATTGAGTGATATAACCATTGAGTGATATAACCATTAAGTGATATAACCATTAAGTGATATAAACATTTTGTGATTTAACCATTGAGTGATATAACCATTGAGTGATATAACCATTGAGTGATATAACCATTAAGTGATATAACCATTGAGTGATTACGGCCCTTGCACGATCTCCTTACTCTGTGCTGGGAACAGGGACAGCTACCACAAGAGTTGAAAGATGACAACATCGTTACATTGTACAAAAATAAAGGAGACAAGAGTGACTGCAACAACTATCGTGGAATCTCCCTCCTCAGCATAGTTGGAAAGGCTTTCGCTCGAGTTGCATTAACACGCCTACAGACCCTAGCATCGCGTGTACTTCCAGAATCGCAATGTGGTTTTCGCGCCAGTAGGTCAACCATAGACATGATCTTCTCTCTGCGCCAGCTGCAGAAGAAGTGCAGGGAGCAACATATGCCTTTATACACTGCGTTTGTCGACCTCACTAAGGCTTTTGATCTTTTCAGCAGAAGCGGCCTGTTTCAGATCCTCAAAAAGATAGGCTGCCCTACACGACTGCTTAACATCATCAAGCAGTTCCACGAAAACATGCAGGGCACAGTGTGCTATAACGGTGCCGCCTCAGAAGCTTTTTCAGTGAGTAGTGGAGTTAAGCAAGGTTGCGTGCTGGCTCCTACTTTATTTGCAATCTTTTTCTCCATCCTACTCCAGTATGCCTTTCAGAACAACAGCGAGGAGATATACATCCACACTAGAGATGACGGCAAATTATTCAACATTGCTCGACTTAGAGCTAAG
This sequence comes from Lymnaea stagnalis, assembly GCA_964033795.1. Classification (NCBI taxonomy): domain Eukaryota; kingdom Metazoa; phylum Mollusca; class Gastropoda; family Lymnaeidae; genus Lymnaea; species Lymnaea stagnalis. The sequence continues at coordinate 129,401 of CAXITT010000710.1, read as the reverse complement.
ACTAAAACACGAAAGGTCTTGCTGCGGGAGTTCTTGTTTGCGGACGATGCCGCTTTGGTATCTCACACAGCAGACGGCCTGCAGAGCCTCGTATCAAGCCTATCCGCTGCCTGCAAAGAGTTTGGCCTGACAATTAGCCTAAAGAAAACTAACATTATGGCACAGGGCGCTGACTCCCTCCCCACTATCGCCATCGACGAATACGACTTGGATACTGTTGACAGATTCGCATATCTTGGATCCAACATATCGAGCATCCTCTCAATGGAGGATGAGATAAGTGGAAGGATAGGGAAGGCCGCAACTGTTATGGCCAGACTGAAGAAAAGAGTCTGGTCAAACGCCAAACTCACAACAAGAACTAAGCTGCGGGTGTACCAGGCCTGCGTACTGAGCACACTCCTGTATGGATGCGAGTCGTCGACCACATACTCTAACCACGAAAGAAGGCTCAATGGCTTCCACCTCAGATGCCTGTGCCACATCTTTGACATTAAATGGCAAGACAAAGTCCCCACCACGGATGTCCTGTCCCAAACAAACATGTGTAGCGTCCCAGCCATGTTAATCCAAAGACGCCTCCGCTGGCTTGGACACGTCAAGCGAATGCAAGCTGGTCGTATACCAAAGGACGTGCTATACAGCGAGCTGGTGACAGGGAAAAGGTCAGTTGGACGGCCTCGTCTGAGATACTTAGACATATACAAAAGAGACATGAAGTCAGCCAACATCGACACCTCAAACTGGGAGGAGTTGGCAGAGGTTCGATCCTCATGGCGGGGCATCGTGAAGGCAGGATCACTACATGCCGAGGAGCAAAACAGGGCGGAAACAGCTGCAAAAAGAGCGAGGAGGAAGGCCGGTAAATACTGCTCCACCGCATTCGTGTGTGGGAAATGTAACAGAGACTGCCATTCGAGGATTGGTCTCACCAGCCACACCAAGAGCTGCAAGCAATAAAGATAATCTATCGTCTCCCGCAGACAGAAAGATGCCCTACACACATTGAGTGATATAACCATTAAGTGATATAACCATTGCGTGATATAACCATTTAGTGATAGAAACATTTAGTGATATAACCATTTAGTGATATAACCATTGAGTGATATAACCATCAAGTGATATAACCATTAAGTGATATAATCATTGAGTGATATAACCATTTAGTGGTATAACCATTGAGTGATATAACCATTTAATGGTATGACGATTGAGTGAAATAACCATTTAGTGATATAACAATTTAGTAATATAACCATTAAATTGTAAAATGTTCTCTTTTACAGCTGATAAAATCAAATGCGACAAGTATTACTCATATTTTACCACGTGTGCACCACATGCTGTTGTTGACTCCTGGGAATGTAATAATACAGTAAGAGTAAAAATATAAAATTTTTTAAAATTCTTTTTATAATTATTTTTTTTAATTTACATGTTTAAACGGTTGAATTCTTTATTTTTAAGCAGTTCTTCCTCACTATTTGATATATTTACACAGACATTTTTTTATACAGGTTAGCCTTTTGTTTTGTATTGAATGAGATATTCATTTGCGTTAGCACGCTTATAATGTCAATATTGACGGAGTTAGAAGTCACAGACACATGTCTTATTTTAGAGCCAAATCAGAACAAATAGTTGCTTCGTGGTCTTGATACAAAGACTGGAGCTGAGAAAGCTCGCGTTGGATTCAACATGACATTCTCAGGCCTGGAAACGATTGTCTACCATTTAAATCAACATGACATTCTCAGGCCTGGAAACGATTGTCTACCATTTAAATCAACATGACATTCTCAGGCCTGGAAACGATTGTCTACCATTTAAATCAACATGACATTCTCAGGTCTGGAAACGATTGTCTTACATTTGCAGGTCAAACTGTACAAGGAGTATCTCGGGGATTCATTCCTGGCCGATAAGATTCTCAAGCACGCAGAGTCACTCATCGGAAGGGAGAACGCTTGGTTTCTATTAGGTCTCGGCATCCACGAGAACGCAAACTTCCAACTGATAAAAAACAAAGTGAGTTACGTCTATAACCCATGCATGGCTGGGGTGTTGAGGGAAAATTTGTTCGTTTAACTTTAAAAAGGACTCCATCATGTGTGCAGATTTTTCACGCGAAAGCATAATGAAAAAATATTATCAGTTGTCACGTGATTGCTTTAGATTCATGAACCAAACGATTCTTAAGTAATCCAAAGACGTCAATTTTTCTACGATGTTAGCACACTTTACCAGGTCTACTAAGTGGACTCATAAATTAATTTACTATCCCAACTTTCACTCCACCTAGAAGGCGATTATTTAAAACAATAAAGGTTATAGAAATGATTCAAACGAATATTTAGTCGTATTGATCTAACTAACTAAAATAAAAATTCTCGAAATTTTGTAGTTGGCATACATCTTCTTTCAACAGGTGCTCGATCCAATTTTCAAACTATTGTCCAATTCAACTTGGCCTAAAATGATATGGCTGGCTGTCCACGCCCCTGGACTCCTGAAAACACCTCTTCATCCCGAACAACAAGCAGCTAATATTTTGGATTACAATACCAAGGTGAAGGACGTCATGGACTCAAAGGGAATTCCCGTACTGAATTTCTTTGAACTGTCAAAAGGGACAATGAGTTATGACGGTGTTCATTATGGGAAAGGGATAAATGAGGTTAAAGTTCAAATTTTATTGAATTATCTACAAGAACAAAATTATTTTCATAAAATTGGCTCCTGAAAATGTGAGTTAGTTATAAATTAAGCCAGGAACCAGTATCAATAATTTTTTCGGAGAGCATGTATTTTTTTACATAGGAAAATAAGAAACTTTTAATTTCAATGTGTCACTATGAACAGTTGTGATGAAGGAAGTTGCGAGAGAATCAGAAATGACAGTCAGAAGAAATAAGTTGCATATATCCTTAACCATACACGGAACATGATACAGAGCTCTTTGTGAGGGACCTCTTCCAGGCGTTCCAAGAACTCGAAAGAGACTCCCCCCTGGTAGCATCATCGAATCTACAACTTGACTACCGTCAGCTTTTGTCGATAACCATTTCGGCCACAAAGATGGGGATAATTATTTTAAACCAGAAGTGATGATAGGATTTTAGACGTTATAAAAATAATGTTTTGAAATTCATTGATATATATCTATTAGAGACACCATTGATGTATATGGTGGACCACATAAAACCGGTACGTCTGTATGTGATCGGAAGTGGGCGTGCAGTCGTAATCGGCTGCTGTCATCGATCGTTGTGCAAGATGTGCGAATCAGGACTGCCACTCATTTTTTTTAAATTCCCAAGATTTGGTCAAAATATTTCACAATATTTCCCAAGATCATGATAATATATAGAGGTTTTTTTTTAAAAAGGGAAATTATCTTGGATTTTTTTTTTAAAAGTGAGTTTTTGTCCTGGATGGGGAAGTGAATTCCCAAGATCTTGGGAAATTTCCCAAGGTGTGGCAGCCCTGGTGCGAATGTGTACCGGTTATATGTGAGCCAACAAGTTTTTACCGGAGCTGTGTAAAACCGGTGCGATACGTCAGCAAGCAATGTATGTGTGGATAAAAGGTCATGAGATCTATGTGGATGAAAGGTCATGAGATCTATGTGGATGAAAGGTCATGAGATCTATGTGGATGAAAGGTCATGAGATCTATGTGGATGAAAGGTCATGAGATATATGTGGATGAAAGGTCATGAGATCTATGTGGATGAAAGGTCATGAGATCTATGTGGATGAAAGGTCATGAGATCTATGTGGATGAAAGGTCATGAGATCTATGTGGATGAAAGGTCATGAGATCTATGCATTCACAAAGTGGAGTGAGAACCCGATGTAAAGTGATTAATGGAAGGCCATGAAATAGGATCGCGTGAATAGCGGAGTAGAAGAGTGGGGCAACATGACTGATAGAAGAGTGGGGCAACATGTCTGATAGAAGAGTGGGGCAACATGTCTGATAGAAGAGTGGGGCAACATGTCTGATAGAAGAGTGGGGCAACATGTCTGATAGAAGAGTGGGGCAACATGTCTGATAGAAGAGTGGGGCAACATGTCTGATAGAAGAGTGGGGCAACATGTCTGATAGAAGAGTGGGGCAACATGTCTGATAGAAGAGTGGGGCAACATGTCTGATAGAAGAGTGGGGCAACATGTCTGATAGAAGAGTGGGGCAACATGTCTGATAGAAGAGTGGGGCAACATGTCTGATAGAAGAGTGGGGCAACATGTCTGATAGAAGAGTGGGGCAACATGTCTGATAGAAGAGTGGGGCAACATGTCTGATAGAAGAATGGGGCAACATGTCTGATAGAAGAATGGGGCAACTTATCTGATAGAAGAGTGGGGCAAAATGTCTGATAGAAGAGTGGGGCAGCATGTCTGATAGAAGAGTGGGGCAACATGTCTGATAGAAGAGTGGGGCAACATGTCTGATAGAAGAGTGGGGCAACATGTCTGATAGAAGAATTGGGCAACATTTCTGATAGAAGAGTGGGGCAACATGTCATATAGAAGAGTTTGGCAATATGTCTGATAGAAAAGTGGAGCATCAAGCTGAATAAGTTAATTAGCTTAAAGAAGTAAAAAGTATAGTTTACAATTCTTAAATTTTTTTAATGTAAATTATCAAGTTTTTGGAGCTTACAATAATAAGCTTCATTAGCTCCAGCTGCACTTCAGATCCGGCCAAAAGACCCTGCTTCAGAGCTTCAAGCTCCGCTCCAAATCCCTGTCTAAAATGCAAAAAGTGCGGCAGAGACTGTCACTCCGGGGTAGGACAATTGAACGAATCGCTGAGATGCACCGAGCGGAGTAATACAACGGCCTCTCGTATAGCACTGGACGGCTCCGACCAATTTCAATCATCAAACAGTTTCAGTGTATAAACTTTAGAACGATGTTTCCGTGTGATTAAACATAAAAACATTTCCCGAAATTAAAGTCTTTAATGAGAGGATCATGTCTTTGAATGAACTCTCTTTTAATTTTCTCAATGACAAATCATCACACATGATGTTTTTGGTAATGGTCATTTGATTGTTTTCTATTTTGCTATGTTTACAACTTATTTAGTAGAGTGTTTTGAAATATTAATCAAACAAATTTAAACCAACAAATGATGTTGTTATTTTTAATTTTTAAAAAAACTTTTTTTTTCCACGGAAAACTTTAAAAGTTGGTCTCATTTTGTTAAATAAAATTTGAACACTTTCCCCGAAAAGTTAAGTCTTGAAACCAGGGATGTTGCAGGTGAATCAAAATATGAGTATGTAAAAATATCAGAAATATCTTTGTAACATAATGATATGTGATGTTAATTTGCAGTTGAGTGGAAAGCAGCACTTCGTTTCAGAGTAGTGATACATAGACATTAATATAGATGGTGATGAATTACAATGGAGAGCATCCATTTTGTATATTGAATGGAGTAAGCGGTTGGGAAAGTTTTCTCTCATGCTATTTTCTAAAAAGAAATTGGATGTGTTATGACTGAGCTGTATTTAATCATCCTTTCATTATTCATCAGATGTGAACCTTATTCACATATAATATATTATATAGCGTGTTATCTTGATATTGTGGAGAGTTCGGACCACGACGCGACCACGACGGCGCCGGGGGCGTCTGACAAGGGATTATCGGCCGTCTGACAGGTACAGCCGGCGCCATCTGACCAGGGATCACGATCGACGGATCAAGCGCGGGGGCGGTACCGGGCATCTGACCAGGGCATTTCCCTGGGACGACTGGGTAACCTGGCGCCGACTGAGAAAAGGGGCGGCGCAAGTACAGACCCAGGGACCTATAAATAGGGACCTCTGGACGGGACGAGAGAGAACGGGGCCGGACCGAGAAGCGGATAGCAGGGAGAACTCGGACGGTGTAAGAAGAGTGAGTCAGAGTTGCGAGATGAGAGAAAGTATAAGCGAAGTGTCAGCCTAATAAAGAACAAGATTATAATCATCAGATGTTATCGCCTGAGTTGTTTCCTTAGTGAATGCCAGATATAGATGAAGGTTAGCAGAGAGTAAGCAAGGTTCCCTTACAATATTGTACACAAAAAATTATTGTAATTTCTTGTGAGAATAGTGTAAATATTCCTCAGCATTCTGTTAGGAGGATCCCTCTATCCCTCACGTTTCTTATCGTACTCCTCAATGAAAAATGCCAAGTACGGATCTTACACTTGGCTTTGTTGTGTGATGGTTTTTTTATTAGTGGCATTTTTGTTTGTTGCTGTAAAACTAAAACTAAGACCATCGGTGAACGCTCCTTCTGCTTCCATGGGCCCACGTTCTGGAACCAGCTCCCCTTCCATATACGTCATAGTGAAACCTCGTCCATTTTCAAAAAGTCCCTTAAAACTCATCTGTTTAGGTCCGCCTATGACCTGTGATGCACCCTCCTTGCCCTACCTAATTTTCTGTTTCGGTTTAATCCTGAAGTGTCAAAGTGTCCTCTTTTTATAGCCATTTTCATTGTTTCTATAGAATAGTAGTTACTATCCTAGTGTCTCATTTGTATTTACTTAGTTTACATGTTTTAATAATTGTAAAGCGCTTAGAGCTTTATGATAAGCGCTATATAAAAATGCCTAAATAAATAAATAAATAATGGGATTTTAATTACTTAAATTTAAATGAATCTTCTTGTAGTATGATAATTTTATTTTGAGCAGGTTGTATAAAATTATGTGTATTGTTAAATAAATCAATTGTAGCTTGTATTTTAAAAAAAAAAAAACGTTTATCGAGTTGTTCGCATAGTGTGTTGCCAGTAGTCATAAAGGCAGTTTATTAATATTATTTTTTTTAAATCTTCTTTTAGTACGATAATTTCATTTTGAGGGGTTCTCGAAATGTTGTATATGCTTGTATAACCTTTGCTGAGTATTCTTGTTGTATAATAAAAATGTTTTAAAATAGTGATAATTTAGTGGTTCTCAAGCTTGGGTTGGGGGTCACTAGTTATACAGGGGTGTATTTTAATAGTTTTTTCCTAATATTTTTTTTAAACAATTGTCTTGTATTTGATAATTTTATTTAAGTTTATTGAGTTGTTCTCAGTATGTTGGGGTCATTAGTTTTAAGAGCGGCTGTACATTTCATCAAATGCATGTATAACGAAGCTCACTATAAGAAGGAGACATAATGCACAACCTTCCCCCTTTCAAGGTTCTTTCCTCGACTGCTAGCGTAGGTCAAAGACAGTCTAGACAATACGTCAAAAGTACAATTAAATATACGTCACCAAATTAAAGGCGGGAAAGACGTTCGTTAACAAACTAATTCTAAAACACACCGCGCACAAAAAAACACAATATTCGCTGCGCAACAGTTACCAGTGATTCCCATACTCAATATATCCCCCAATTCCACTTCAGATTGAAGTCATCAACTTCAGTCGACACCCACATAGACATAAAAATAATGAATTAGAAACCATTAACAAATAAATTGGCCTGTACCTTTTTTTTTTTGTTTTTGCCTTCTTAAAAGAATTAACAGGGTATTGATGCAACCGGTGTTGTAAGCCTAGGTATTGATACAACCGGTTTTGTTAGCCTAGGTATTGATACAACCGGTGTTGTAAGCCTAGGTACTGATACAACCGGTTTTGTAAGCCTAGGTATTGATACAACCAGTGTTGTAAGCCTAGGTATTGATATAACCGGTGTTGTAAGCCTAGGTATTGATACAACCGGTGTTGTAAGCCTAGGTATTGATACAACCGGTGTTGTAAGCCTAATTTTATCTAAACTCCTTTCTCTGTATGGCAGATGCCACTATAGTAATAAAATGAGTAGCGAGGATAAAGGAGCAATAATTAACTCTAGTTTAAGGGGTAACTCAACGACACTGGGCTGTTCATCACAAGTAACTAGCCAATAGGGCTTGTCATTAAATGGCGGGAATCTATTAATAGAACTGATGTCGTCCTTACTCATCACCCGGGTACTCAGCGCGGACAAAATGTCAACACTGTTTGGTATTACTATGTTAGCGAAGTGTCCCTGAAACTTGTTTACAACTCTATTTTACGAAATATTTTACTTCTATTTTCTGAAATGGGACGTCATTGCGCGAACGGCATATGAAACAGTGATTCTAGATACAAGGATCGTCCGAACGATATGCTGAAACACACTATAAGCTGCCATGTTTTATGCAATATTTGTCCGCCGACCTTCTAAAAATAGTACGCAATGACGTTTTCCGGTCTGAGAAATGACAAAGCCTATACCGGATAGGACGTAGGCAGCTCATGGATACAATAGAGAAAGTTGATAAATCACTGGAGCTGGACAGGACATAAGCAACCAGCCAATACAGCATAGGACGTAGGCAGCTCATGGATACAATGGAGAAAGTTGATAAATCACTGGAGCTGGACAGGACATAAGCAACCAGCCAATACAGCATAGGACGTAGGCAGCTCATGGATACAATAGAGAAAGTTGATAAATCACTGGAGCTGGACAGGACATAAGCAACCAGCCAATACAAGGTAGGACTTAGGCAACCAGCCAATACAGGATAGGACGTAGGCAATCAGCCAATACAGCATAGGACGTAGGCAGCTCATGGATACAGCATAGGACGTAGGCAGCTCATGGATACAATAGAGAAAGTTGATAAATCACTGGAGCTGGACAGGACATAAGCAACCAGCCAATCAATACAAGGTAGGACTTAGGCAACCAGCCAATACAGGATAGGACGTAGGCAATTAGCCAATACAGGATAGGACGTAGGCAGCTCATGGATACAATAGAGAAAGTTGGTAACTCACTGGAGCCAGGGCCGTCTTAAGGACATAGGGGGGCCTCGGCACAGCAATGCACTGGGGCCCCCCGCAACACAACACACCAGGGTCATTAGAAGGGAGTGGGCAAAGTGGGGCACTAGCCCCATGCTCAAACATTGGGAGGGGGGTGCAAACAGTTGTTGCTCCCAGCCCAAATCACCAAGAGGAATACAATTGCACATAAGAATAAACATTCAATAAAGTTAAAAATAGGTAATTCAAACTTATTTATACAAAAACAAAATCATTCCAATTCAATAATGGTTTTCTAACATCAGAAATACATTATAATTCATCCCAGATGATGATAAATTATCAGGTTGTCCATTTGATCACTTAGTCTTTCTGCCTCACGCCTCGTTTTTCCCTTTTCTGATCATTGTCAGCTGATACAGAGTCCAGATCATCTAGTATTTTTTTTCGAAATGTTGACGGCATTAAATGTGCTGACCATCTTGTGTCAGACAGATGCTTTACGACAACGAGAGACTTTCCTAAGGAAGATACTAGAACATTCCATCGTTGTGTAGAAGCTGAGAAACGGGTATATAAACGCTGAAGAATAAATAAAGTCAAAGCATTGTCCAACTTGTAGACAACACTCTGCTGATTTTAAGCCCACTAAGTTCAGACTGTGTCCAGCACAAGGGATATACACGGCAAACTCGTTCCATTGACGCAGCCGTGCTTGCAATCCACGCAGTGTAGCGTCCATATACATTGAAATGTAAAGCTTTGTCATACGATTGACCACAGCAAATTGAAGGCGGAATTTTGTTCTCATTCAGGAAATCCAAAACCTTGTCTGTTAGATCCTTTGATACACAACAGTGTCTGTTAGATCCTTTGCTCCATGGGAACATATGGAAATGAACTTGATAAAACGTCCTACAGACTTACATCCTCGAATGTACCGGACTGTAAATGTCAGTTGATCAATGTGTGAAATGTCTGAAGTCGAATCAGAACTTATTGAATAATACTTTGACTCTGTAATTTCTTCCAGAATAGGACAAAGGATATGTTGCCCCATTAGATCAATAAATTATTGTCAAATATTTTCCGACAGATATGATGTGTTACTCTTTCCAGCATTTCCATTATATTTTGTGATGCTTCCAAAAAAAAAGGATTACATTCACTCAACAGCTCTAAAATACCTAAAAAATGCCCATTGCTTACTGACCCAATAGTTTGACCCAAACCTCTGGAGGCAAGAAAGTGAACGACATAAACCCCATGAGTCAGAACTTTATGCCAATACTTCTGTTTCGACCTATGGTCTTTGATTCATAAAGGACCCAAACACCTAGTTTCTTTCAGTCGAAGCAAATATGTGGTCATATCCTTGCAATGCACTACTCCATTTTCATGTTCTACAATAATATTGTTATGTTTCCAATAATGGAATCCTGATATAGCAAATGGAAATACTTTTTTTGGACAATAGACGACATGCAAACCAATACAAACAACCTTGGTATGGTGAATAGAGAAGTCATTCAAGTTTTACATACTCGCCATTCCGCAGTTCACGTTTGAACACATTTCATGAGAAATACCTTGTCTTAGTTCTTGCTTCCCAGCTCTGCCTGAGTTTGAAAGTTTGCAGTCATGATTTTGACACAATGATGGCCCACGGGGAATCCAGTACTCAACTGAACAAGTATTCTTAATATTCCATTGCCCGGGATCTGTGTGGTGAATCACACACTCTCGTTTTCTGGTACAGTTTTGTGTGTTTCAGTTTTTACTATTTCCCTAACAGAGGAAACAGGTAATGGTATCGTCTGGAACGAGATGGCTGGATCCGATAGATGATGTACATGACGCTACTTTATTTTGAGGAGCAGTTTTAGTCACTGATATTTCGATTGGATTTAACCAAGATGTTAAATTTGCAAGTTTACCCGTTTTCCTTGTCTCCTCAGCTCTTTTTCTCTTCTGTACTCCAATTATAATGGTTTTTTTTTAAATTTCCGCTTAAGGGGTTTAACACCTAGAAATATATTCATTGTTTACAAGTATTTCTATAGTAAAAGCAGCAATCCGTTTAAAATGGATTTTTCTATCCCTTCAGATTAACGTGTGCCCCGCTAAAAACAAACATCGGGAAATGATCAATAGCCATGGTGCAGTTAATAAAAATCGATCTCTGTATTTGAGCTACCCGGTATGTAAAATGAAAATGACTTAGAGCTTTAAACAGTGAGCAAAATTATGTCTAAATGCCTATATATTTCTGCGTACAGCTCAGACGTACGGTGACTGTTGGGTTCTATTTATCATCTAAATATGTTTTTCAGACACAGAATACAAAATATTGTTCTTTTAAAAAAATATAAAGTAATGTGTTTTTTTTGTTTTGTTTTTTTTTTTTAAATAAATTTACTTTTAAAAATAATTATTCTTTGGCGACCTACAAATTCCTGATATGATGCTAATTAAATTCAGTAGTACTTGCACTGGTGCTAGGATAGATTTTCATCCACTAATGTCACTACGGAACAGTGGCGTATCTAGGATTATTACCGCACGGGGCAAACATCTTTGTCTAACTTGATTGTAAACAAATGCTCTAACTTTATCATTTTGTTCGATCATATCTGGGAGAAATAAAAACCAGTTGACGAGAGTTATTCCCCTTTAAAAGTTTAAAAAGTATCCAACTTGTGATTCGCATTTATAATATTAATTTTGGAACGTGCCGATAAAATCGTGGGTTAAAATTGGGGAAACGTGCTGTCAACTGATTTTTAAATCAAATTCAATTGCCAAAACTTCTTAAAATTCATTAGTCTATATATATTTGCAACATAAAGCCTTTATAAGAGTGATTCTCCTAGAAGCAAGGGGGCCCCCAAGAAGCGCGGGGCCCTGGGCAAGTGCCCACTGTGCCCATGCCTTAAGACGGCACTGACTGGAGCTGGACAGGACATAGGCAACCCGCCAATACAAGGTAGGACGTAGGCAGCTTGCTACAGGACAGGAAGTTGGTAACTCAGTGGAGCTGAACAGGACATTGATAACTGGATACAGGGCAGGACGTGGGTAGCTGAATAGAGTCACTGGCGTCGGCAGCTCATTCAAACTTGACACACGGTGGCGGCAGGGCTCCGACCATGGAGCACAGGAACAGGCGACGACGCTGATGGTACAGTTGAAATAATAAAAAAAGTTCTTGTACTTGACCTCGTAATGAGAAAATCATGTAAGCACCTATGTCGAATTCCATATATGATTGGTTTCTTCTCATCAAATTCTTTAACATATTCATCCGTCATATTCACACCGAATTGAACCGCATCTGGAAATTTGTTTGAAAGAAATTTCGTGGTCGGAAAATTGATCGACGGAAATTTGATCGAACGAAAATTTGGTCAAACGGAAATTTGGTCTAATCTTTTTTTTCCCACTTTACACGTCAAAACTTTGCGTCAAATTTCAATAAAACACAATATTCGGAGCGCAAGAATTACTAGTAAACTCCAATACTCGACAACACCCTTCAACCACGTTTAGACAAGCTGTTAACAGGTTGGTTGTACATGCAATGGGCCTATCACCGAAGATTTGATCAATGGACTAATAAAACTTATTTTCCGTTAATTTAGTATTTACAATTATTTTGTTGTTCTGGCGATGCCCCTAGAATTTAGCGATCCAGGCAGCTTGTTAAAATTCATTGAACACCAAATGATGCGTTACAAATATGGGGGCCTCATTGCGGGATATCGATGTAGAGTACATCCATTGGGAATGCTCTGCTTAGAACCACTGTGTACACTACAGTCACAAAATTGTCAGGGTTGTTTCTCGGGTTTTTTTAGGAGTTGTTGACGAATGGACCATACTGTGAGCCTCCATTCCACTTAAGCTACCTACCGGTCCTGCAGTGTTATTATTTGACGTGCTGTGGTAAGGTATCTCTTTAGTAATGAAAATATGTTGAATCAATTCATATCTAAGACAAATTTTTAAAGGAAAGATCCACTTCCACCCTTTAAAACATTTGATATTAATGCAATATTTACTTATTATTGATGTATCATTTAATTAGTCAGATGATGTAAATATCTTTTAACAGTTTCATTAATGTTTAGAGTAGATGGACAAATAAAATGTGAAAAGCATTTTTGGATGTTTCGAGTATTCCTTATTATAAAACAGTTGTGATTTTGTTGTGCTGATAACAATGGAACAAATCGTTTAAGTTCAAACAATGTACAGAGTGAAAAGTATTTAGATCAACCTGCCACATGATTATTGTGATTTAGATGATGAATTATTCTTTTTTAATTCAGAGGAAGAGCCTTAACCTCTACCCCCACCTCCTCAAATACGTGGTCCCTCCGTTGTAAGTCTCGACTATAGGGTTTCTCCAGCGGGATTCCCCCGGATCCCACAAGTTGGTATAGGTAACCAAAAGACGTCTCGTGAAATCAGCCTTCTGTTCGAATTCTAGGGACACCTCATTTCTGACGCATCAACTTTGAACTTTACATAAAGTGTCCATTTTGGATTAGTTATATGTACGTGTTATCGGTCATCCTTGTATGAAATTCTGTTAGACCGAGCGGTGTATGCTCTGTTAGAAATGGTAAAACTACTCATTATTGTTATTTGTAAAATTATTAGTTTTGCATTTCAAGAAATCAAAGCTTGTCACGGACTGTCGCCATAAGCCAGTGCCTGTAAAATCTAGACAATTGCGTTCAGATATCAAGCTCAGTAGCTCCAGTACACATGTTCTAATGAGCTAGTACACATGTTCTAATGAGTAAATACACATGTTCTAATGAGTTAGTACACATGTTCTAATGAGCTAGTACACATGTTCTAATAAGTAAATACACACTTTCTAATGAGTTAGTACAAATGTTCTAATGAATTAGTACACATGTTCTAATGAGCTAGTACACATGTTCTAATGACCTAGTACACATGTTCTAATGAGTAAATACACATGTTCTAATGAGTAAATACACATGTTCTAAAGAGCTAGTACACATGTTCTAATGAGCGAGTACACATGTTCTAATGAGTTAGTACACATATTCTAATGAGTTAGTACGCATGTTCTAATGATTTAGTACACATGTTTTAAAGAGTTTTAAGGTCAAGGCCAGCTTTAACTAGCAGCAAAGTGAACCTTACCACGATATATTGGAAAAGGGGATTTTATATCAGGTAAATTATTGGAAACGAAAACATTAAAGCTAGAGTTTTCAATATCAAATACTTTTAATAAGCCACTTACTTTACACCATCACTGATACTGTCAATTAAACCTTAAGTCGTCTATTAAAAAAGGGGGGAAACACATAAAAAATCAACATTTCTCTTAGTCTTTTTGTTACAGCCGGCATCCCCTTCACAACCCCATGTGATGTCCTGTCCCATGAGTTGGGAACCTTTGCTCTAGTAGCTTGAAAGTGCTAGGATGTTCATTTGCCCAAACATATTTAGATTATGTAGTTTAATTTTTAATTCCTAAAACTCACCTATTAAGACACATATATATGTCTATGGTTATATGTATATGGTTATATGTTTGGAAACTGTACGTGTGATTGGTTATTTTTGTAAGCAATTCCGTTAGACCGAGCAGTGTGTGCTCTGTTAGACCGAGCGGTGTGTGCTCTGTTAGACCGAGCGGTGTGTGCTCTGTTAGACCGAGCGGTGTGTGCTCTGTTAGACCGAGCGGTGTGTGCTCTGTTAGACCGAGCAGTGTGTGCTCTGTAAATATGCAATTTTCCAGTTTGGTGTCACCCCTGAGATGGTGTCACCCGGTGCGGTCCGCACACCCACCCACACCACCATAGCTACGCCACTGGCCAGTAATAGATACTTAGATTTTTGTCACTTTTTTCCACATATTGTCATTTTTGGTTTTCTTTTCTTATTTACCGTACTCAACAAAAGAATTTTAAAAAAGCTAAAATTCTCACACCTCATTTCCTTGATCATTTATAAACTTAATTTAAAGCTGCAATGCAAAAAAAAAAAACACTCACCCACTTGACACACGGTTATGCTTGTAAATTTTATGTAGGGGACTCGAACTAATCTACTTAAGAAAACCAGCAATTTATCCAGCCGAAGTTCATGTAGTTTTCTCCAGCCCCCCCCCCCCTACTCCCAACCGGCTTTCAACCCTCCCCCAGTGATCTTTATTCCAGTCAGGCCACGAAGTGGTGCGCCGAGGGCATTCCGCCCCTGAGACAGCCACACTCACCCTTCCACTCGATTGACTATGCGAGTGAGGCGGCGTCAGAGAAGGAACACCTGGCCGGTCGGGGTGCTTGCTCCCGCAGCAACCGGTCCGGACTATCTAGACCTGGGGTGGATTTTTTTTTACATCCCTATGCCCCTTTCCCACCCCGGGGGACGCGTAGTTGTTTAACAGACGCCCTCTAAATGGATTTACCTGGTTTTCTTCGGTCTGACAAACTCACACCGCAGCTGGTAGAGAAAGAGGTTGCCTAAGAGCAGTACCCTCAGAGGCTGAATATTTAGAATCATCATTGAGGGTCACCACGTTTCCTCACCTCATATCCATATGACCGCTATAATCATTTCCCGACCTGCGCTATTTTCGACTGTACTTGGTAGGAACCATGCAGCAGTGCTCTTTCTAACACAGTTCCCGTGCGTTACCTTTGCCTTTCAGCGCAGGTCCCCTACACGGTGATACTGTCCCCCTGGTAACGTTCCAGGGGGTTTGTGGCAAACGCCTCTTTATCGACATTCCATTTTTGGGGCGGACCCGAACTCGTATTTGCGACCTGTCAAGATTGTACGTCGTTCTATAACATAGACTATGTAGTTTAGTTTACATTCAAGGTTTCCCTCTATGTTTTACGGAAATTATTATAATTTTATTGATTTTTCTCCAAATTTAACCTTGCAGGCAGCATGGCGTTAATCAAACGTAACATTCATCAGTCTAAAAAATTCCTGCTGCCATCTTTCATAGTCGTGATGGTCTTTGTTTTTAACGCCTTGTCTTTCGGATGGAAGTGGAGTGGGACCATTTCGTGTGTTGGCGATACCTCGGCTGTAGCAAATAGCTTACACTTTGAAGATGTAGAAACTACGGTGCGGGGAGGAGCGGTAACACCTGCACCCAACACGCCGTCCGAGACCATGCCAGGCGTGCTACAAAAGGTGGAACTCTCGTGTCCAGGCGTGCTCGACAGGATGCTGACTGGACGCTGGGAACTTAAGAACCACACGGCCAAAGAACTGGAAGAGGTGGAGATGTTCATGAGCAGAACGAGGGCGTACCATAAGCTGCCCCCAACTCTACAACGTGAGGATAAGAAATGTGGTAGGTCAGTTGGTCACTCTGGGAATATTTAAGATAATCAAACATGACTAGACTTTGATTATTTCAAGTTCTTTGAAACATGTCAACAATAATGCATTTTTACTTCCATATAGCAAGGTATTTATTTTATGTAAAAAAAAATATAAATTTTTAAAAGTTCGACCCAAAAAATGTCGGTACAATTTGACAATGATGTAGATATTTTCCCTTATTTGAATATCAATTAATTTTCTTTTCAGGCAATATAAATTTCCCCGGCAAGGAATGGCAGAGAGCAGTATGCAACCCTAAAGGCGACACCCCGTGCTGTATGAACAACTTTTGTGTCAATAAATCTGTCCAAGAGTGTCAATGTCCAGAATGTCATGACATGAGACAGCAGATCCATGCTGAGTTTGCCACCTGGGTACCTGCGGACCCTACCTGTAAGGTGAGTCATACCCTTATAGGAAATCTATAGAAGGTAAAATGGCCAGAAGCTATTGAGAGTTAAAGTAGAGGCATCTTCTAACGTGCTATGGGTCACACAAACGACGTGTTCATTGTGTACATATATTGCCTTGAGTACGCCTGTCTTGTTTATCACATTTGTATTCATACCATAATCATCCCTTTACTTATCTAAGAATCCCAATAGAATCCTAATTATCATATTTCATTTAATTTTCATAGTGCTAGAACTTATTTTATTCTATAATCAACTTTTATTTCATTCAACTTTTTTGAATCTTGCTTATTTTTTCTTCTGTCATTTTTTTTTATATTTATCTTGTTATAGTCTGTGTGTTGACCTCTTTTTTTGTTTAACACACGCCATGGCATTCAACCTTACCTGCCCCTACTTTTGTTTTGATATTGAAGTCATCGACTAAATGTGTAACGCTCTACAACACGCTCCCCCCCCCCCTTTAATGGGAAGAGATTGCGTACGTTCAAATTTATTCTAAAGAATGCCATTGAATTATGCCTTTTCTTTAATTTTTTTTTTTTTGGTGGTTTTTAAAATTTTTTATTAATAATCTGGCAGTTTTCCCAGCCTAGAGAGATTAATGCTTTATTTCCTAGACATTTACAAGACGTCATAGACAAAAAAGGAGCCTTGCAAGATTTTACTCTTTATGTGTGTGTATAAATTAATATTTGTATCTTTCATGGATTATAGCTTTTCACTTGCTATGCTGTAAACTAAATAGATTTTTATTACTGAATATTTTTATATAGTATTTCTATATAAATTTAGCAGTATGTTAAAATTGAATCTTGTTAACATGAGTAGGTATTGTATTGTCTTTCCGTGTATACTTGTTTTCATCTTTGTTACGTATTGCTCAACAAACGAGCCTAATCCTAAAAAGATTTCATTTTCAAAAACCATGCAAAGGTACCGGTACGTAATAATCACTTTTATTTGCAAACTTCACTTCTTATACTTTAAATTTAACTTAAAATCGAAAAAAAAAAAAATTGTTAATTGTCCCAACTTGCAGATGTCTCAGTTGACTCACCTAAAAGATGAGTGCAGCGTGCTCCACAACAAGACCATCTACATCATAGGGGACTCCTTCATGCGCCAGCTGCATACGTCACTGCTCACCTTGTTGAGACACAGCCAGAATAGAAGCATCCTTCGAGATGACTCGTCTCAAGGTCAGTTGGTGTACAATGTCACGCAATCGTACGTGGTGGGAAAACACTAAAGTGTAGGAGACTTACATTACAACAACGATTGAAACTAGAAGAACGAAGGAGTCTCAAAAGATAACGAGAGTGTGTCCTCTACTTTCTTTAGTAGCGAAAGTAACTTTATTTCAACGAACGAGAATGTTTGTCTTTACCTCCTTGCTAAGAATACTTTTAAACACAGTGCATTTTTTTTAATAATTAATTTTTAAGTGATGACTCCATCACCATTGTTTATATCAAAAGTTACCACTATGTGCCTTAGTGAAAACTCTTTGTAGATTACACAGAAAAATGTGCTTTCGCGAACTCAATTTTTGAGGAATAAGCTTATTGTATGGAATTTTGCAAGTAATAAATTGCCTTAATCAAATTTACAGATTTTTTTTTGACGGCTGATATAACCATAGAGTTAAATTTTCTCCCTTTCAGCTGTTAAAACGAAATGTGACAAGTATTACTCGTACTTTACCGACTGCGCAGGACACCTAATTCGTGACTCCAGTGAGTGTAATAATACAGTAAGAATTTTTGTCTTAAATAACGTGTCCCACTTATACTCAGAAATGTAACACGTTTACGTAGTTCAATTCTTTATTTCTAAGCATTTCTTCCGCTCATTAAAAATATATGTACACACATTTTTAACTGCTTCATATCGTATATTATATATTGTATTGATTTAGATATTATATTTACGTTAGCACGCCTACGATGCCAATATTAATGACATTAAAAGTCACTGAATTAATTGTAGGGACGAATGACAACAAAAAGTTGATTCGCGCTCTTGATACAAATGCTAAGGAAGCTCGCGTTGGAATCGAAATGACATTCTCAGGCCTGGAAACGATTGCCTTACATTTGCAGGTCAAACTGTACAACGATTATCTCGGGGATTCATTCCTGGTCAAAGAGATTCTGCAGCACGGAGAGAGGCTCATCGGAAGGGAGAACGCTTGGTTTCTATTTGGTCTTGGCGTCCACTGGAACGTAAACTTCCAACTGATAAAAGAGAAGTGAGTTACGTCTATAGACAATGTATTTCTGGGGTAGCTGGTTAAATGTTTACAGGCAAAATGTTTACTGACTCATTTGTTTTATTTTACTATTGGAAACAACGGACTTTAAAAAAAAAAAAAAACAATGTGTTACGTCTATAGACAATGTATTTCTGGGGTAGCTGGTTAAATGTTTACAGGCAAAATGTTTACTGACTCATTTGTTTTATTTTACTATTGGAAACAACGGACTTTAAAAAAAAAAAAAACAATGACATTGTCATCCTTGCATTCATCCCCCCTCCCCCTCTTTTTCACCTCTTGGATCATAATTAACAAATATTGTCAGTTGTCACGTGATTGCTTTAGATTCATGAATTTAAAAAATGTTTCATTAATCAAAAGATGCCAATTTTTCTATGATCCTAGCACACTTTACCAGGTCTCCTAAGTGGACTCATAAATTAATTTACTATTCCAACTTTCACTCCACCTAGAAGGCGATTATTAAAACAAAAAAGGTTATAGAAATGATTCTAAAGAATATTTTTTGTATTGACCTAACTCATGGGTGTCAAGCTCAATCGCTCAGCGGGCCAAAACTCAAATAACACGTAAGGTTGTGGGCCAATCAAGATAAACATTCAATAAAGGGGGCATTAAACATTTTTCAAAAATTTAATATAGATTAAAACAGAAAGAAGTTATAATAATAAAAAATCATTGGCATACCCATTTTCGCTCTTATTTCATTTTGACAGAGCTGGGTGTTTGATATATTTTCTTGGCTACAAGTTCGTTTATGTTGGGAGCAATGGTCTATGTCATTGAGATTCTCATGATAGACTGCAAGTGTTCATCAGTGACACGACTCCTGTGTGATGCTTTGTTAACGTTCATCACAGAAACAGCTGCTCACACAGATATGTGCTACCAACCTTGCTCAAAGTTCGAGCCGCATGTAGACAAAGCTGGGACATCTCTTCAGGGATGAAACAAGTGAACTGCGCAGGCCCCACAGTGTCGTACTTTGCCTTTAGTGTCCCGTTACACCGCAGCTCTATTAGCTCCATCTGCAAATGTACAGGTGCAGTGTCCACGTCTAGGACAAATGAGTTACGAAACAGCTCGAAATGAGATTTCTGTGCTTCAAAGTCACTAAAGTGCCGTGTGAACTCAACGCGAAGTCAGCTACGTTTTTCAGCAAAGTGTGCATTGGGAAACACCATAGCGTTGACTTGGTTCAACATTGCCTGGCAACAAGAAGAGTGAGACAAGTTGCAATGGTGCATTTGTGTCTCCCATAAGCGTAGCTTCACTTGAAATGCCTTCACTGCATCATCCATGTCAGTGATAAAGTGGTTCCGGCCCTGGGGCTGCAGGTTCAAGTCGTTGAGATGAGTAGTTATGTCAGACAGAAACGCCGGCTCACATTTCCACTTTTTATCCCGAAAAACGTTCAAGTCTTTTCCTTTGCTGTCCATGAATTGACAGATTTCCTCGATCAGCTGGAAAAATCTACTAAGAAATTTTCCTCAAATTATCCACCTCACCTGTACCATAAGGAAGGTCTTTTTCTGCAAAAAATATTGAAATTGGCGGTGATTTAAACCTTTGGCTCTGATAAAGTTAACGGTTTGTGTTACAGCGCTCATTACACCTTATATGCTGAGGACTTAACCACACAGCGATCCTTTCTGTATGATGCAGTGATGTGCCATCAGTTCACCATTACAGTTCTCATGCATCTTTAACCACATCCTTCCAACTAGTCCACTTCTTTCACCGCACATCCTCGCTGCTCCATCTGTTGTAAGTGCAACAAGTTTGTCTCAAGGCAGGTTCATGTTTGTTAAACTTTGACATACGTTGTCAAAAATGTCTTTTCCTGTCGTTGTCCCATGCATGGATTTCATGTCCAATATCTCTTCTGTAACATTCAAACTGGAGTCCACTCCGCGGATGAAGATGGCGAGCTGTGCAGTGGCAGTCGTGTCATTACTTTCATCGACAGCAAGTGAGAATGCAAGGAAGTCTTTGCCTCTTTCGATCAGCTGTTTTTTCACATCAGTGGCCATCTACACAAACCGGATCAGCAACCATGTTTCTGCTCAGTTTTACATTTGAAAACATCAGCTTTTTTTTTCTGAACACAAGACGTTTCACCCTTTGACCATGCAGCGCCTCAGAAACTCTCCTTCTGCAAATGGTCGGCCTGATTGTACGATCTCCTCAGCCACAATAAAACTTTCTTTCACAGCAGCTTCAGTTTGTGATTTTGCTCTACGTCTACTGAAAAACGTCTTCTGTGACGCTAAATTGCTCTTCAACCCTCCTACCCTCTGTAGATCTGCTCTGCTTTCAGGCTTTTTTTGTTTGTTTAACTCGTCTCGATGTTTAGTCTCGTAGTGCCGTCTGAGATTAAATTCCTTGATCACAGAAACATTATCTCCACAAATAAGACACACAGGTTTAACGCCAACATCAGTAAACATATATTCAGCTCCCACGCGGCTTTGAAAGGCTCAACTTTTCTCTTGGTAATTTTAAGGCTAGCTTTGAATTTTTTAAAGATTGTGCATGATCTACCGACAAAAGTTTTATTCATATCATGTAGCTCCTATCGGGAAAAGGTGATGCAATATCCGGGCAATACACTTCTATCATTTCTTATGCATCAATCCAAAATGAGCAACAGATCGTTGCTAGGTTACTGTAACGATGAACATCCACTCACTACACAACTTTTATTTTCGCTTATTCCAATGGAAGCGAGAACGCTCTCAGGTAGCCTATCATATATCAAGGCTGCTAATTAGATAATTTGATTTGCACTTTATATCGCAGGACCATTGAAAAACATGTTTGCCTAAAATTCTCTCTCGGGCCGAATATCATTGTATGGCGGCCCTGATTTGGCCCACGGGCCTTGAGTTTGACACATGTGACCAAACTAAACTAAAAAAATCTTGAAATTTGTTAGTTGGCATGCATCTTCTTTCAACACGTGCTCGATCCAATTTTCAAACTATTATCTAATTCAACTTGGCCTAAAATGATATGGCTGGCTGTCCACGCCCCCCGGACTCCTGAAAACACCTCTTCATCCCGAACAACAAGCAGCTAATATTTTGGATTACAATACCAAGGTGAATGACGTCATGGACTCAAAGGGAATTCCCGTACTGAATTTCTTCGAACTAACAACAGGGATAATGAGTTATGACGGTGTTCATTATGAGAAAGGGATAAATGAAGTTTAAGTTCAAATTTTATTGAATTATTTACAAGAACAAAATTATTTTCATAAATTGGTCCCTGAAAATGGGAGTTAGTTATAAATTAACCCAGGAACCTGTGTTAAATTTGGTTACCGGAATTTGGTTTGGAAAAAAAATTCCTTGACGGAAAATTGATAGACGGAAGTTTGGTCGAACGGAAGTTTGGTCGAACTTAACTGATAGAATTATAGAGGGGCAACCAAGCTGTAAAGAGTGGGGCGTCAATTTTAATAAATTTATTTCAGCAATTAAAAAGTATAAAGTACTGGCATGCGTTGCAATGCCACTCAAAGAATGAAAGTGTGTTCTAATTACGTTTTTTATAAATTACTTTTTATATAGAATATATTTTTTGTTTTTCCGTATGCTGCGTACACGAATAAATGAGAAGATTTTTCGACGCGAGAGCAGTCCACATACAGCTGTTCATGTGAGCAGTCCACATACAGCTGTTCATGTGAAAAGCTGTAATAGAAAAAAAAACGAATTGAGCCAAAAAAAAAAAAAAACAAATTGGCCCCCCCCCCCCCCCCCCCCCCCCCCCCCCCCCATGGCCGAAAACGAAATATTTTTTAATGATTGTACTAAATTTGAAACCTTTGCAGGCGTGTTCACAAAAACTCACCAAAGTTTTATCGCAATCGGGTGAATTTTATCCCAACGCATACGGAAATTATATTTATATAGCTTATAAAAGGTACAAAAACGATTCAGGGCCCAAAAACGGAATATTGTAAAATGTTTGTACTAACTCAGAAAAATGGGCGGGTGGGCGGACCACAACTTACCAAAGTGTTATCGCAATCTGATAGGAGCGCATACGGAACATACATACATACAGGCAGACATTCATTTGTATATATTAGGTAAATGATTTGTTTTTTTTTAAAATTATTTTACAATCACTTGCGACAATTTTATGGAGCTTGGAGCAATAAAAAGTTTTTATTAACTCCTGGCAAAAAATGACCAGCAGAGACCGTCACTCCAGGATAGGACTCTTGAAGAAATTGTAGAGATGCACCAAGCAAAGATATACAACGATCTCTCGTATCGGACTGGAGGCCTCCGACAAATTTCAAACATCAAACAGTTTCAATAGAGAACCTTTGAAACAATTTTTCCGTGTGGTCGAATTTTACATTTTTTTTTCATCATGTAAAGTCTTTCAATAAAGTTAGCTGGATTTACCAGTGAGATTATCATGTCTTTGATTGAAATGTCTTTTTTAACGTTGTCAATAATAAATCATCACGAAGGATAACTTGGTACTGGAAATTTATTTTTTTAACTCTACATTATGTGATATTCTTAACTTTTTTATGTTTACAAGTTATCTAGCAGAGTATTTTGAAATATTAACCAAACAAAGTTTATATAATAAATTATGTTTTATTATTTTTTTAACTTGTCCACGTCCGACTTTTACTATTGTTGAGGCGCCTCATGGTTTTCATATAAACCTGCTTTGAAAACACTGGGCTAAACATATTTTAAATTTCAAATATAAATAAATATATTTGTTTAAATCTGTTTAAAGGCTTAAATTTTGGGTGGGTTTTTTTTATTTATCTCTTGTATGCAGGCCGGATTTCCCTAGAGCGCAACAGTAAAAAAAAAAAAGAAGCAAATAACAATCAAACAATGGGTTTTTTTAAGCAGTGCCCCACCCCTTTAAAGAAATTCAGAATTTTTAAAAAGATTATTAATGGTGATTCTGTGTCCTGCTAACAAAAAATGCCAAAATATAAATAGACACAATGACAGAAAGCACGAAAATAAAGATGCCTTAGGCAATCGAAATCCCCCCCCCCTCCTTTTCCTCCCCAAAAACTGGGCGTGACAAGCAAAAGCTACCACATGTGTTTATGTTAATGCAAATATTCTTCATGAAAAAAAAAGACAATTTGGCGCCATCGAAATTATGGCACCCGTGATAAGCGCCCTCTTCACACGGCCCTGCTCCCAAATTAACCATATCCATCAGTTGGATTTGAGTAAACCATTTGAGAAATGTCAAGTAAAGTCTTTCTGTGTACTTATTTGGTCGCTTATTTATTGACAATTATTAATGAGCTTTAAAAAAGAAAGTAATAATAAGCGTCACAGCACATCATTTACATTTCTATAATGTAGATCTACTTTCATCATGATCATGTCCCTTAGTCCCTGGACCGTTGGGGAGCCACATATATGTAAACTATCCTCTTTCATTCGCCTCTGTCTTTTGCACTTCGCCCAGCATCGCCCAGTTTTAGTCCCGTCCACTCTTTGATGTTATCTTCCCATCTTTTTAGAAAAAATGCCAAGTGCCAGAGGAGTGAAGAGGGTACATCACCAAAACCCCAGGTGGAAACGGCTCAAAGGCAGATCTATGCTTAGATGGATGGGTGATGTGGAAAAAGATCAACTGCAGCTGGGATTCCAATCATGGAAAAGAAACTTTTCTGTTAGATCTGAGTGGAAGGGATCGTGAGGTGGGCCAAAACCCTACTTTACATGGCCTGTAGCGCCACTGGGGTGGATGGATGTCACTGACCGTCATCTATTAATCATTTAAATGAGCTTTTGAAAACAGTAATTACTCAAGTGAGTTATTGGTTTGGCCATGTCCGCTGGAGGTCATGTTCTGTCCTACTCGAGTGAAAATGGAAACATAAAGTTATGAAAATAATCAAATATTTCTCGAAAATCCTATGGGGAAGCCACGGTGCTAAAATTACAACGCGTTGCAAAACTGTGTACCCCTGAGCTACGCCAAACAGATAGTTGAGAAAACCCGTGACACATTTTCAACACGGCTGTGGCGTAATAATTGTCTATAAATTCATTGACTTTTTGTAAAGGTTATGCTTTTTCTTATGGAGAAAAAAATGGGGTGGTGGGGGGTGTCCAAAAAAAGTACAGGTGAAATAGGGGTGGGGTGCAAATGACTTTTTTTTTTTTTTTTAGAGTACGTGCTATACTATAGATGACCCCGTGAAACAAATTACAATCTTGTTTTCCAATTAAAAATATTATTTAGCGATAAGAGAGTTAAACTATAATTTCCCACACATTTAGAGGCCTACCTTCTTTCAGTTTAATAAATTTATTTTAAATGAATGTCTATACCAATTAATTAAAAATGCCTAGAAAAATAGATTGTGTAGTATAAATTTAGTATTTAGTATTAGCAAAAATACTTAAAATTATTTAAGAAGATTTATAAAAGGTTTATTTCTAATGTTAACAAATCATTTGATATTTTCTATAAATATCCGGACGATTAACGGGTTTTCTCTTTCGTAAGTTCATTCTTAAATTTAAAATATGGTAAGAATTTTTTTATTTTTTTAAAATTAAACATTTTAAGTATGCTATTTTACAGAATCAAAATATTAAATATTTTTCTTTGCAATCAGATTCAATTTTGTTTTAATTTAAAAGTATCAATAACGAATTGATCTCGGTTTAATTTCTGATCTCGTTTAAAGGGCGGACCGTTTGCTAGGAAGCTACATTTATTTTTTTGTTTACCTATTGAAGCCTATTCCATTTTTATCCTGAAAGTAAGTGATTTTTTCGTTGTAAATTTTGAGAGAGTAAAGTGCTCTAATAAATTTGGACGGACAAATTAAATTTTAAGTCGCTTGGACCCTGTAACTGGGATCCTGTAACTGTAACCCCTGCAAGGGGGTCTCGGATATTTAATTTACGAAGTGTCTACAGGTCCGGCGCGCCGGACAAATAGTGCGCGAGATATGCGTCCGGTGGCATGTCACGTGACCGTCGGACGGCTAGTAGTTGTTATTATTATCTGAACAAAGTGGAATTAGGCAGATATTGTGTGGTCTTGTGGTAGAGTGGTTGCATGACGTTATTATGATTTAAGGATCAATACCTGGTATAGGATTGTTTTTTTTTCCCCATTTTAATTAAAAATATTTTATACTATATCATGTTCATCAGCAATAGTAGTTTCATGAGAAGTTTTTAAATAGCTTGTAGCAATATTGAAACAATTTAAAATGAACTCTTTTACTTTTACTATTATTGGTTGCCTACTCCATACTGGCCCCTTCCCTAATTATTTTATAGTTATAGATTACTGGTACACAAACTCAAATAACAAACTGAACAAAAATGTTTACAAGCCACTTTCACCTAAGTTTTTTTTTCTATTATTGGCATTCAAGATACTCATTACATTACTTGGTACAGAAATAGATTTTAAAATTAACAATAGTTTTTTAAATCATTCGCAGTCACGTGACAAGGCTGGCCGACAAGATAACTCACGCCACATTGTTACGGCGGTCATGTGACGTGGTCGCTGGACTATTAGTGCGGGAGATATACGTCCGGCGCGGACGTGTAGACACGGCCTTAATTTTAACTTCATTCAACTTTCAAGGCTAGCCGATTTGAAGTCCAAATTTGTGAAGTGGAAAAAAACAACTTTGATTTTGAATGTCCAAAAGTCACACGACGGCGCTGCCTATTTACAATTTAGTGTGACAATATCAAACTACTGCTCATGGTTGTTAACTTACTGTAATAGATCAGTAGTCAGTAGTTCCCAGCGCAACTTTTTTTACCTGTTCTCTGCTTCTTTTTAATTTTAGTGTGGGGGAGGGGGATAAAATAACATAAATTAATGTTTGTTGAGACACTTTTGAGTTGTTAGTAATTTAAGTAAGCAATAAGTTTTCAATTTTTTGTTTGTATTGTTTTTTACCCTTTATGTTACAGTACCATAACACTAACACATGTCAAGAGTCAGTAGAGTTCGGTCTTGTGGTGTGGCACTAACACTAACATACTGATTACTGAGTGTATGTCAGATGAGTTTATCCAGTGACGTGTATGTCAGCATGAGTTTATAGTTTATCCAGTGATAATTAAGTCCCCCATAACAAGACCAACGGAGTCTGCATTTCTTGTTTTGAAATCATGGATTACATCCAAAAGTCTCTCAGTAGCCTGCTCCTTGTTAGCATTAGGTGGAATGTAAATAGGGTGATACAGATGTGGGTGAACTCCCTGAGAAGATAAAATGACCTTAAGGTAATTTCAGAGTGGTTCCAAGTTGGGTGCCTACGTGTTGCCCTCTACTGCTGTTGGTGTTACATATTGATGATGACTGAGAACATTAAAGAAAACTTTTTTTTCAAACATCTATTTACAAGCAACTATAATTAAATATTAAGAGTTTATTAAAAACAAATTTTATCCACAAAATATTTTTTCGAATAAATTTAATAATAAAAACCTCTGTATTTTTGTATTATAGTCCAATGTTGATAATTTTTATTGATCTTCCCATTTTATGGCTAAACCTTACATTGCAATGTTTATTTTTGAGATTTTTTGTAGCGACATGTAAATTTGAGGATTCTTCAAATATGATGCTTGAGCCAAAAAAATTCCTACCTATGACGACCCCCCTACCCTCCACTCACCCCATTCCTTTGAGAAAATAGAATATGTTAGGATTACCAGTCAGTAATCTTCAAATGACTTTAAGAAATTTCCCATTACTAAGATGTTCTGATATTTTGGAATAAAATTATTTAGACATTTCTTACGACTACGATGTAGATTCATGTGAGAATTATAAAATGACAGCTGAGCCACTAGTAACCACAAAATGTTGGCTGTTTTTCTGTATTACACTATACAGATCCAATGTTACAAAAACAAAAGTATATATGTGGTAACAAAGATCTGGCTTTTGATTAACTTTATGTATGTCTTCCATTTCAACTCATTTTGAGGCAATTTAACCCAGTTTTCCCACCCATGTTACAAGGCCATCCCACCTATCTGCTAAAAAAATCACATTTTTATTTTTAAAATTGTCATTGTTAGGGTCATAACTACTAGACTAATGTGTAGAGTAATCCAGATTCCATCTATTTTGTATGGTTTTTGACTCCGTGTAGCACACATGAATATAATTCCTGAAACTGATTCAATATTCTTACATTACTGCAAATATATTAGTATCAAGGGTTTGTTGCAATTTATTCAACCTTTTTCAATTTAAAAATTGTATTCTGTTGGTCTTGCAAGATTTTGAACTTTCCATACTTCTAAACTAGTGCAGTGCAATCCATCATATTTGGTATGCCAAACTTAGAATACAGCCACTCTAGTCTTGAAAATTTAACATAATGTAGGCCTAATTAATATAATGTGTTCTTGCAGGTAGATAAAAGAATGGTAGTATGGTCAAGCTTGGTGAGCAGCAGACCAGTCTTTGCAGCTGTGGTTGCCACAGCAGCTGCTGTGGTCACTGTTGCATTAATATTCTACAAGAAAAAGCCCAAGATTTTTGAATTAGTTGGTGAAGTTTCAGCATTGTACTGCTATCCAATTAAATCTTGTGCAGGAATAACTAATAATATTGCATTTTGTACTAAATTAGGTATTCGGATGTCTAATGCTATGGATAGGTGAGGGACATTTTTCTTTGGAAATATTATAATTTAAAATAATATATTTTATTTATAGCCTAGAAAATATAAAATGTTTTAAATCGTTAACATTAGAAATAAACTTCAAAAGAAATAAGCTTGCAAAATTTTAAGCACTGTAATGTTTCTAACACTAAATGTGTACTACCTTATCTATTTTTCCTAGGCATTTCTTAATTATTCGTGAAAATGGGGATTTTATCACACAGCGTCAAATTGCCAAAATGGCTCATGTTAAAACATCCATAAAAAATCAAGAACTGCAACTGGAAGCTGAAGGCATGCCAGAACTCAGAGTACCACTTTATCCTGAACTGGACGAACATGAAATCATACCTTGCAGGTTCGTAGCTGATTGTGAACAACTGATTTTCTGTTTGCGACTGACACATCTTTATACATGGATATTGCTATGAGGTACAAACCAGACCTTTAAGAAATTCATATTTTAACAAACAACTTTTGTATATTGTACAGATTATTAATCCCACTGCTTTGTGTATAATAGTGAGCTGATTGATGTAAAAAAAAAAAAAAGGACTAATTTTTTCTGCTAAAAGAGGTTATTTCCAAAATTAGTGCTTAGAATAAAATACAAGGTCATTATGTCTTTGCTGGCTTGTATTCTGTGGTATATATTACTCAGCTGATTAATGCCGATTATTAGATGGATTTCACCTGGATTGTGTCACTGGAATCTCACTTGTTTTCCCTTTTTTTTTTTGTACGCCAATTCTCCATGCCATGTGCATTGCATACGATAATATTAATTTTAAAAATGCTAATAATAAAAGACAGGCGCAGTTCAAATAAACTGTGTTTTGGAAATTTAACCCTTGTTTGGAAAATAAAATCTCTACTGTATTTGAATAAATAATGGAGTTGAACAGATTAATTTTGCCATCAGATAGGCCTAAAAACAAATGAATTCTGATTAGGGAACATTTCTTAAAGCCATAAAGATAAGTTTTAAAAAAATACTTTCAGAATATGGAAAAATAATGTGAAGGCCCAGGTTTGTGGAGACGATGCTGCAGCTTGGCTAAGTACATACCTGGGAGAGGAGGGTTTGAGACTTGTGGTTTACATGCCGGGTGTCACTGCGCGGCAGAGCCCAACAACCAATGCCCTATCCAGTGATCAGGTGAACTTATTTCTTTGATGTTGAGATGTGAGCTTTTTGTATGTTTTGAGAATATTCCTTTGTGTCTGAGGTTTTTTACTCTATGATATTTACATTGCATACCTGGTATTCGCTATATTATCAGAACATTAACTTACTGTTAGAAATTGGTGAAATTTGTGTTCTCGATATTAGATACATTCTAAAAAAAAATTTAGAATGATGTGGAGAGCAAAAATTATAAAAAGCCAAAAAGCCAATATTTATTATAACTTAGATAGCATCTCCTGATGAAAGCCTATATTTATTATAAATTAGGTAGCATTTGCTGATGAAAGCCTATATTTATTATACCTTAGGTAGCATTTCCTGATGAAAGCCTATGTTTATTATAACTTAGGTAGCATTTCCTGATGAAAGCCTATGTTTATAATAACTTAGGTAGCATTTCCTGATGAAAGCCTATATTTATAATAACTTAGGTAGCATTTCCTGATGAAAGCCCTTACCATTTGACAACAGAAGAATCCTTGGCAGATTTGAACAAAAGGATTGAACATAAAAGTGATGGAGACATTACTATTGAAAACTTCCGTCCAAATATTGTTGTTAAAGGCACAAAGGAACCCTGGGATGAGGTAACATTATCAATTAATCTAAATATATACAGATAAATTAAATAATCTCATTATAAAGAGATAAATTAATAATTAATCACACTATATACATATGCCTGTGATAAAATAAATTCAGTTTGAGAGTTTAATATTGATACTCAGTTTTCTTATATCTCTTATGCTGATTAAAATGGGAAAGCGTGAAAACTTGACAAGATAGGTTGTGTCCATAAGGTGTGAAATTATTTTCATTGCTTGGTGAACAATAGAAATGTGAAAGTTCAATGCGCTACAGTTTAACAAATGTGCATTTAAGGTCATGTGACTGTTAAAAGTTACATGATGCAAATTGAAATAGTCTTAAAGTTACATCAGTTACCATTAAATTTACTATGGACTTTTGCGGTATGGATCCACACCCAATAAGAAATATGTAGTGCTAAAACTGCTTGTGTCAACTTAAGCTGTTCAAAATATTATTGAAAATCTGCAGTAGTTGCATTTGTTAATTTTGTGAGTTGGAGTTCATTTAAAAAGTCGCTGGGTATCTTAATGTTTTCAGGACAAGTGGACATGTCTTAAAATAGGAAAAAAACTTACAATGAGAGTACTTGCCCCTTGTGATAGGTAGGTAATATTTCATAAAAATTTTTAACAAAAATTTAATGTGTTTTTATCTATATCTATATATATCATAGTCCAGAAAAACTAGGGCAAGAAGACAACAAAACAGGCTATATATAGATTAGATAAGCAAGACACAGGCAAACCCGCCCTACCCTTGCCTGCCCATCGTTGGTCTCGAGACATGCGCACTGCAATGGAGCTACCCCCCCCCCCCTGCACCACCCTCGCTCTCCAGACATGCACCCACCCCAACAACCTCGCG
>CAXITT010000710.1:54151-98151 GCA_964033795.1 Lymnaea stagnalis | reverse complement strand
GGGGGGGGGGGGGGGGGGGTTGTAGCAAAATTGGCATTCTTAAATGTGCGTAACTTGAGTTCACGTTTTTGTCAAGTAACTTTAGTGGATTGGAAGTTCACGCATTGCTGTCGCCAATGTGTGGCGGGCTATATCTAGTATAATATAATTGTATTAGATGTCTTGACCTGCCACACACTGAGGCCCATCGTTGCATGCCCCCCTCCAAAACACACGCACTCTTTTGCCCTTTTTTATAAATTAAAGGACTGCATTCAAGCCTAGTAAATAAATGAAATAACAAAACGAGGTATGTGGAAGCTTGAGTTAGAGAACAGGACAAAAGGATACAGATGTTTCAGCATAAAGCCTTCTTCAGCTAACAGTAGAAATGCCCTTTTTTTACTTCTTGGGCACTTGCAACTGATGGGTGGAGATGATGTATTTTTTTCCCTTTAAATTTTAAGAAGAATGAATTGTAAACAGTGCCTAGGACGGGGTGGTAGGCATTTTCGGACAAGTGCAACAAAAGGACAGAGATTTTAGGGATTAAAATAGGGGGAAGGAGGTTGGGGGGGGTGGGGGGGGGGGGGGGGGGGGGTTAATGAATAAAATAATTTTTCAACTTAGGGGAAAGCCAATCAAATGTGCACATTAGAGAGATATTTTCTGCTGATGACGTTAAGGACAAAAATTCAATTAAAAATTTAGCAAGACTTAAAATCAAAACAGAGAGAAATACAGCGTTCAGAACTGAGGACCCAGACATGGCAGCCAATTAATGAAGATAAAACTTTGAAAGGAGCCACTGTCATTTTACACAGATAAGAACAGTTTATTATAAGTCAAGTTCAATCAATTTCTTTACTATTTAAATTATAATTTTAATTATTTTTTATATCCCCTCTTGGAATTGGTGCCAAAAGTGCATGTTTTCGTTTGGTCTTATAGTAAATCCACTGAAACTATGACTTTGAAAAGTTATCATGTGTTTACATTCTAAATTTTCCTTGGTATGATGATGCACAGTCAGGTTAAGACCACCATTTGGGGAACGCCGGCCTAAATCATTCAACATTTAGTCTGATGACAATAATAAAGATGATGAAATAAAAGAAAATTACCCTTCAACGGTTGCCATTGATTCAATATGTAAAAATCCAGAGACCGCTTCTTTGGCCATTTGGCCCTGATCCTAATTTTATGATTTTTGTCCTCTTCCTCCCTGTGACCTTCCAGCACTTTTTTATCTATAGTGAAACTTGGAAATAACTCAAAGCCTCTGGGCCAAAGCCAAAGTGGTGGTATTTACATGTAATGGTAATAAAATGTTTAAACTGTGCCAGGGCAAGTTAGCACAAACGCTGGTGGCATCACTATTTCAAGGTTCACTATTTCTAAGATTCACTATACTGAAAAGCAGTATAAATATTGATATGTACCGTTTTCAGAGGAGGGGGGACGGGGTCAAAGTACGCCCATGTGGCACAATGTCTCACTACACCACTGCCTGTAAAATAGAACTTTTTTTCATTATCAAAAGGTCATTTATTACTCACTGAACATGTAAATCTTGTGGATGAATTTCACAATTGTTTGATTTAAACGGAAGGAAATAGAAGAACAATGTGGCACAATTTCTCACTACACCACTGCCTGTAAAATACAACTTTTTGTCATTATCAAAAGGTCATTTATTACTCACTGAACATGTAAATGTTGTGGATGCATTTGACAATTGTTTGATTTAAACTGAAGGAAATAGAAAAACAAGGTGTGTGGAAGCTTGAAATGGCAGACTGGACAAATGAAGAAGTAATCTTAATTGATTAACTGAATAAGTTTTAGCTGGCAGACAGAGCTAGGAAGGGAGGGAAATTGCCCACATACATTTATAAGTTATTTATAGCATTTGGAACTGATCTCTAGCATTAAATAGATTCATATATTGCCAGCTGCACTTTTCTCTTTTTTAAATAAATAAATGTGCACTTCCTAAACACTTCCAGATGTCTTCTGACAACTGTAAACCCCATAAAGGCAGAGAGGAGACAAGATGAGGAGCCTCTCAAAACACTGAGAAAGTAAGTGCAAGCATATGAGATGTCAGAGAGTGGTTGCAAGCATATGAGATGTCAGAGAGTGGTTGCAAGCATATGAGATGTCAGAGAGTGGTTGCAAGCATATGAGATGTCAGAGAGTGGTTGCAAGCATATGAGATGTCAGAGAGTGGGTGCAAGCATATGAGATGTGAGAGAGTGGGTGCAAGCATATGAGATGTGAGAGAGTGGGTGCAAACATATGAGATGTCAGAGAGTGGTTGCAAGCATATGAGATGTCAGAGAGTGGGTGCAAGCATATGAGATGTGAGAGAGTGGGTGCAAGCATATGAGATGTGAGAGAGTGGGTGCAACCATATGAGATGTCAGAGAGTGGGTGCAACCATATGAGATGTGAGAGAGTGGGTGCAAACATATGAGATGTCAGAGAGTGGTTGCAACCATATGAGATGTGAGAAAGTAAGTGCAAACATATGAGATGTCAGAGAGTGGTTGCAACCATATGAGATGTCAGAGAGTGGGTGCAACCATATGAGATGTCAGAAAGTGGGTGCAACCATATGAGATGTGAGAGAGTGGGTGCAAACATATGAGATGTCAGAGAGTGGGTGCAAACATATGAGATGTCAGAGAGTGGTTGCAAGCATATGAGATGTGAGAGAGTGGTTGCAAGCATATGAGATGTGAGAGAGTGGTTGCAAGCATATGAGATGTCAGAGAGTGGGTGCAAGCATATGAGATGTCAGAGAGTGGGTGCAAGCATATGAGATGTGAGAGAGTGGGTGCAAACATGAGATGTGAGAGAGTGGTTGCAAGCATATGAGATGTGAGAGAGTGGTTGCAAGCATATGAGATGTCAGAGAGTGGTTGCAAGCATATGAGATGTGAGAGAGTGGTTGCAAGCATATGAGATGTGAGAGAGTGGTTGCAAGCAAATGAGATGTCAGAGAGTGGGTGCAAGCATATGAGATGTCAGAGAGTGGGTGCAAGCATATGAGATGTGAGAGAGTGGGTGCAAACATATGAGATGTCAGAGAGTGGTTGCAAGCATATGAGATGTCAGAGAGTGGGTGCAAACATATGAGATGTGAGAGAGTGGGTGCAAACATATGAGATGTGAGAGAGTGGGTGCAAACATATGAGATGTGAGAGAGTGGGTGCAAACAAATGAGATGTCAGAGAGTGGGTGCAAACATATGAGATGTGGGAGATTGGGTGCAAGCATATGATTTAGGGATTTGAGTGAATCAAACCAAGAGAACTGGGCAAACAATTGAGATGGGAGTCAGAAAGTGCATACAGTCAGGTCAGTTGTTGATCAATGCAAACAAGAGGAGTTGGAAAAGACCGAGTTAATTGGAGTCTCAAGAGAGTAACAATTGTCTTGGAG
Organism: Lymnaea stagnalis; assembly: GCA_964033795.1. Taxonomy (NCBI): domain Eukaryota; kingdom Metazoa; phylum Mollusca; class Gastropoda; family Lymnaeidae; genus Lymnaea; species Lymnaea stagnalis. Next base: position 94,722 of record CAXITT010000710.1, on the reverse strand, counting down.
GAACATTTAGCATCCAACTTTTGTTGTCAACATCCAACGCTTGTGGTCAGCATCCAACATTTGTGGTCAGCGTTCAATGTTTGTTGTCAGCGTCCAACGTTTGTGGTCAGCGTCCATTGTTTATGGTCAGCATCCGTTTGTGGTCAGCGTCCATTGTTTGTGGTCAGCATCCATTGTTTGTGGGCAGCGTCCATTGTTTGTTGTCAGCGTTCATTGTTTGTGGTCAGCGTCCATTGTTTGTGGTCAGCGTCCATTGTTTGTGGTCAGTGTCCATTGTTTGTGGTCAGCGTCCATTGTTTGTGGTCAGCGTCCAACATTTGTGGTCAGTGTCCAACTTTTGTGGTCAGCGTCCAACTTTTGTGATTAGCGTCCAACTTTTGTGATCAGTTTCCAACTTTTATGGTCAGTGTCCACCTTATGTGATCAGCGTCCAACTTTTGTGGTCAGCGTCCAACTTTTGTGATCAGCGTTCAAATTTTGTGGTCAGCATCCAACTTTTGTGGTCGGCGTCCAACTTTTGTGATCAGCGTCCATCTTTTGTAATCAGTTTCCAACTTTTGTGGTCAGTGTCCACCTTTTGTGGTCAGATTCCAACTTTTGTGGTCAGCTTCCAACTTTTGTGGTCAGCGTCCAACTTTTGTGGTCAGCGTCCAGCTTTTGTGCTTGATGTAACACAGATTATTTGTATTATTCTGATATATTTTTTAGCTGTTAATTTGGTTAATTAATTATTTTCAAACATAATCACAATTATAGTTAAGATGCATTACTTGTATTCATTTTTAAAAAAAACGAATTTGTAAAAATCTCTTTGTCATTTCAGATTTCGTATTGACAGCAAAATTAGCAAGACCGCCCCGCTGTTTGGGATATTTTTAGGAGTTGATGTTGAGAATGTGATTCAAGTTGGTGACCCTGTGTACGCCATCAGGAGATAATTACCAGGGAGAATCATAAAAAATAACAACCTTGTTATGGACATCATAGAATGATTTATAGCCAGGCCGATGCACAAGCTTATGATGTTTAAGTAAAGAACAATACTTATAACTGGTTTTTCTTCTGTTAACGTCTTAGAATATCATTATGCCTGACTCTACCTTACAACCAGAAGGAAAAAAAATGTGCAATCTTTTTATGTACTGAAATGATGCTTTAAGACAATCCAATGATTACTTTAATTTCAAAGTTAAATTATCTCAGGCAACTGTTAAAATTGTGTCTTCCTATTCAGTTGTAGAATTGTTTACACACTAGATCTTGGCCATTTGGGCCACCAGCATGAGCGCCCGCAGAAAACTTTCTAGGGGGGGTGCAAAAAAATCGATTAACTTTCTAGGGGGGTGGGGGGGGGGCAAACATTTTTTAGTAATGTTTTAATGTAGTTTTAATTTACTGTAGAATATTTGTATGGTGAACAAACGGATAGGACATCAGCTTAGTTACTTTCTCTTTATTTTCTCTTTACTTTTATAAATTTTTTGTCTATTATTGTGTAAAAAAAATTTATTTAATCAATCCAGGGGGGGGGGGGCAAGTGCCCCCCCTCCCCCCGCTGCGGGCGCCCATGGCCACCAGCATATGTTTAGGGTATTGAACATTTGGGTTTCAGACAATCATCAGAAAATTTTATTTTCTCTTTACTTTTATAAATTTTTTGGCTATTATTGTGTAAAAAAAATTTATTTAATCAATCCAGGGGGGGGGGGCAAGTGCCCCCCCTCCCCCCGCTGCGGGCGCCCATGGCCACCAGCATATGTTTAGGTTATTGAACATTTGGATTTCAGACAATCATCAGAAAAAGTAATTTTCATTTTGTTTTTGTAAGAGAGCATCTTGCTTGAAAATCCGGTGCACAATTGAACAAATACTTGGTGATGTGCCATTATATCCAATTAAGTGGCGGCCATGTACTTGCTGTATCATATTTGTTATCTCTTTACTTATCAAGTCATTGTTTTGTTTCTCAACAAAATTTTTTTTTTTCAGAATCAATGTTAATGAATATTTGTATATAGCTAGACTCTTAGTTGTCTGCAACAATCTAATATATATTTAAATAATTAATGCAATGATTATATGTAAGTCTTGAAATATATTGAAATTTTAAGATTGAAACTTGTTTTTTTGTTTCCTGTTAAAAAAGCATTTTAATAATTTCACAACAGCATTTTTATAAAGTATTTAAATAGGGCATAAACCCGTGCTTTTCATTCAACAAAAAAACAACCAACAGCTCTCAACGGGAGTCATAAAACTATGGTCCATGGGCCACATCTGGCCCACCAAGCATCCTAAACATGGCCCGTCTGGCTGTCATCATGATACTGAGTGGCTGTGACATAGACCATCTCATAAGACAACAGCAGGCCCTTGTGTCCCATTTGGAATATGCATGTTTGTAGAGTAAAACTGTTCATTTTAATTAGGGTATTGTTTTTTTCTTGTTTTTGTGTTCTGAAATAAGAATTCATTCATATTTTAAAAAACTTTTGGGACTGTGAAACGGCCCCTTATTTAAATATAATGTGGACACCTGGCTGAAAGTCTCAAGCTCAAGCACAAATGATCATGTCTGAGATAGATACAGGCTTTGTCTGTGGTATCCCCTACCTGAGGATTTTTGTTGCACAGAGTTGTACGGCACAAACATGTCTGGGAAACTTACATGTGTTATGTCTTCCATTAGTCTGGTTTTGCTTCATTAGGACTGGCACTACATGCAGAGTCCAAAATGGTCTGGTTTTGCTTCATTAGGACTGGCACTACATGCAGAGTCCAAAATGGTCTGGTTTTGCTTCATTAGGACTGGCACTACATGCAGAGTCCAAAATGGTCTGGTTTTGCTTCATTAGGACTGGCACTACATGCAGAGTCCAAAATGGTCTGGTTTTTTCTTTAAAAATGTCATCGCTTTAGTTCTGGATGAAATGTCATTGAATTATCATTAAATGGTGCTACAAAGGGCTCTGTACTGCCATTTAGACTGATCTATAGCTTTTCATCTCCTTGCGCTTACCCCCAGCTAATGTAAATCCATCTCCACATCATCATGAGTCCATCTCAGTCTTGGCCACCCCACTGACCAGTTTCCCCCTCATTTTCTGTCTCCATAGCATGTGTGGTCCTCATTATAAACTAGATCAAATGTACTTGTAATTAATGATCTGCCATCATTGTTAGGAGTTCGCAAAAATGTACCCAGATCTTCTTCCATCTTTTAAAGATACCTCACTTTGCCTTGGGGAAATATCGAATTAGTTTTGATTACAGGACCTTAGATTGGGAAGAGATTTTAGATTCAGCTTTTACATAAAAATGAAGTAATCTTATTTCGGCTATGTGTGGCATCGGCTGTGTGTGGCATGAACAGTACCGGTAATTAAAAGGTTTACAACTCTATGCTGAACTTTAAATTTGATGTAATCTTAATTAAATGTTTTAAAATGTATTCTGTAATCTAATTGCGGCAGTTGTTGTCAGTGCAAAGGATTCAGTGTTGTTTTGATGTTTTAATTATACCAAAAATTATTGTTAAAATATCGGTGCTTCCAACAAAAAAAATGTGTCTGCCTCTGTCAGTTGTAGATTTCTCAAGGACAGTAACAATAAACAGATTTTACTCAATGAAGTGTGTATTGATGTATTTGGTAACTGAGCTTCTGGCTGGCTTGGACAAAAAAACCTTCATAATGGGCTCATACTTTTATATATTGTTCTGAAACGATCTTTCATAATGGGTTGTTTTAGACTTTATAGGAATTTGATGGACATGACATACTTTATACTTATCATAACTGGTAAAAGGGACTGTGAATTATGAATAAATACAATTTTTAAAAAATATCAGTCACTTGAGGGAAAGATAGCAGACGCTAAATGTGATTGGACATGGAACAATGTATTTAAGTCCCAGTACAAGGCGAGACAACATTCCCAGTATCCCAGGGACCGGTGCAAGTACTTTTTTTTTTAACTTAAATATGTTAAAATAAAATATATTTGAATCCGCCGCCGTTGGCATGTGTGAGAGTGTTTAATTTACTCATACTAATAACATGTCATTACTGTAATGCATGATGGTTAAAGGTTGTTTTTTTAAAATAGGACCATCCGCTGGTGTAGAAAAGAAACACGCGCCACTGAGACCATTACCCTTATGCATGTCACTGAGACCATTACCCTTACATACACCACTGACACCATTACCCTTACGCATACCACTGAGACCTTTACCCTTATGCATGCCACTGAGACCATTAGCCTTACATACACCACTGAGACCATACCCTTATGTACACCACTGAGACCATTACCCTTTTGTACGCCACTGAGACCATTACCCTTATGTACATCACTGAGACCATTAGCCTTACATACACCACTGAGACCATTAGCCTTACATACACTACTGAGACCATTACCCTTACATACACCACTGAGACCATTACCCTTACGCACAACACTGAGACCAATAACCTTATGCACTCAACTGATACAATTGCCCTTATGTACACCACTGAGATCATTACCTTTATGTACACCACTGAGACCATACCCTTATGTACACCACTGAGACCATTACCCTTTTGTACACCACTGATAACATTACCCATATTTACGCCACTGAGACCATTACCCTTATGTACCTCACTGAGACCATCACCCTTATGTACGGCACTGAGACCATTACCCTTATGTACACCACTGAGACCATTACCCTTACATATGGAACTGAGGCCATTACCCTTACATATGGCACTGAGACCATTACCCGTATGTACACCACTTTGACCATTACCCTTATGTACACCACTGAGACCATTACCCTTATGTACACCACTGAGACCATTACCCTTATGTATACCACTGAGACCTGTACCCTTTCGTATGCCACTGAGACCATTATCCTTATGTACGCCACTAAGACTATTACCCTACTATTACCCTTTTGTATGTCACTGAGACCTTTACCCTTATGTATGCCACTGAGGCCATTATCCTTATGTAAGCCACTGAGACCATTACCCTTATGCATGCCTCTGAGACCATTTCCCTTATGCTTGCCGATTAGACCATTACCCTTACATGCGCCACTGAGACCATTACCCTTATGCATGCCACTGAGACCATTACTTTTACGTATCCCACTGAGACCTTTACCCTAATGCATGCCACTTAGACCATTAGCCTTACATACACCACTGAGACCATTACCCTTACATACACCACTGAGACCATTACCCTTACATACACCACTGAGACCATTACCCCTACATACACCACTGAGACCATTACCCTTATATTCATCACTGAGACCATTACCCTTACATACACCACTGAGACCATTAGCCTTACATACACCACTGAGACCATTACCCTTACATACACCACTGAGACCATTACCCTTATATTCATCACTGAGACCATTACCCTTACATTCACCACTGAGACCATTACCCTTACATACATCACTGATACCATTAGCCTTACATACACCACTGAGACCATTAGCCTTACATACACTACTGAGACCATCACCCTTACATACACCACTGAGACCATTACCCTTACGCACAACACTGAGACCAATAACCTTATGCACTCCACTGATACAATTACCCTTATGTACACCACTGAGATCATTACCCTTATGTACACCACTGAGACCATTACCCTTTTGTACACCACTGATATCATTACCCATATTTATGCCACTGAGACTATTACCCTTATGTACCTCACTGAGACCATCACCCTTATGTACGGCACTGAGACCATCACCCTTATGTACGCCACTGAGACCATTACCTTTGGAAACACAGGTCTAAAGAACTAGTCTCTAAACCACTAGTGTAGACTACTGTAGTGATTATTTAAAAAAAATAAAAGTCATTAAACTAATTTTTACTTCAAGTTTTAGAGAATTCCATTGTTACTTTCAAAATACAAAGATTCACTAAGTCTTCGGTTAAAATTCAACGATTTCCCCGGACATTTTTAGAACCACTGTTCCAGCCATATATATTTTTCGGGTTCAAAAGTCCGCACTATGTAAGGAGACCAATGTTCTTGACTGCATGTTGAATTCAGTCATGGCTAGTGGCACATCACGAACATTAGTGATAAGGAATAACATTACAGCAGCACTAGGCAGTCAAGGGGAGCGATACGACACTGTAAAGGGGAGCAGTGGGATACAGTCAAGGGGAGCAGTAGGATACAGTCAAGGGGTGCGATAGGATACAGTTAAGGGGAGCGGTAGGATACAGTCAAGGGGAGCAGTAGGATACAGTCAAGGGGAGCAGTAGGATACAGTCAAGGGGTGCAGTAGGATACAGTCAAGGGGAGCAGTAGGATACAGTCAAGGGGAGCAGTAGGATACAGTCAAGGGGAGCAGTAGGATACAGTCAAGGGGAGCAGTAGGATACAGTCAAGGGGAGCAGTAGGATACAGTCAAGGGGAGCAGTAGGATACAGTCAAGGGGAGCAGTAGGATACAGTCAAGGGGAGCAGTAGGATACAGTCAATGGGAGCAGTAGGATACAGTCAAGGGGAGCAGTAGGATACAGTCAATGGGAGCAGTAGGATACAGTCAAGGGGAGCAGTAGGATACAGTCAAGTCTTTACAAAATAAACTCCTGAAACGTCATTACCTCAAGTTGGAAACGATTCTCATTTTCTTTTTCACCAAATGATGTGTCCGCCACTGGAACCAAATAACGGACTGACGATGTGAAGTTAGGTTGCGTACTTAATGCTAGAACGTTACTTTGCACTTTTTAGTCAAGAATCCTCCGTCGTGGTGTATTGTGTCATTAGATAACGGTTCTGTTTTTTTTTAAATTCATTCACTGGATAGACCTCGTCTGACACAGACGCCTGGTCTCTACACACCGTACTGTAATCTTCACGAGGAGGTAAGGTTTAAATAATGCTTAATACTGAAAATGTCTGCATCATTACAGCAGCAATTTTTGTTGTTGATCTGATTATACAATGAAAGGGCATATTACCGAGTACTTGACGTTAGAGGTGTAGCTAGAGTAAATGAATAAAATAGCAAAACGATGTATGTGGAAGCTCGAATTAGAGCACAGGACAAAAAGATAAGGACGTTTCGGCATTAAGCCTTCTTCAGCTAACAGTAGAAATGAGACCATTACCCTTATGTACACCTATGAGACCATTCCCCTTACGCACGCCACTGCGCCTGGTACAGGTAATATATAGCTAGAGTAAGCGCCGCCCAGGGTGGACAAAGCTTTTGCCACTCACCCTTCAGGGCCGGCCCGACAGTTGCTGGCGCCCTGTGCAAGCTTAACTTTCGCACTCCTTATAAGTTATAAGTATAATCATTACAGGGAAAAAATTATTTATTCGGTAATGAGTTTATTACATATATTTTTGTTGTTAACAAACAATGAACTGTTCGATAAGCTCATTACCGAAACGAAGTGGCTATTCGGACCCGAGTCCGAGAAGTTAGAGGTTGGGATAAATTTTTAAAAAAAATATTATTGTTCGGTTGTAAGACAAAATTTGGTATCAAATGAAAGATACTTAAGTGGACTATATGTTTGTAAACTTAATTATTCAGTTTAACATAAATAAACTACCACAAATGACATCCGAATGGCATTGAGTCTAAAGGGATCCGGGTCCGAATAGCGGCGATGCGTTACCGGTTAATATTTACTGGGCGCCCCCCAGACGCCCCTATGGCCGCGGCGCCCTAAAGGCCGGCTCTGCCCGCTTCATGAAAAAAAAAACCCCTCCGCAGTTGGCCAAAAATAACCGCTCCTCAATTAAGGAAAATTTGCCATTCGGATTTGACAGCCCCCTCCTCCCCCATCTTCCTACGTCACTGACTGGCGTATCCAATTATCTAAGTAAAGCAACACTTAATAGGGTGGAATGTGCCTAGCTAAGGTCCAATAAAACGAGCAGATTGGTGGAACAAAATTGATTGTAAAAGAATGGCATACATCAATTATTGTTTTGTTTTTTTTTTGGTTATATTTTTTAAAAAACCCGATGGGATTTTGGGGAATGGAAGTAAAATTTGTATTTCTTTGTTCTTTATTTTTTTTTTGTTGTCTTGTCTGCTGAAGAAGGCCCTTAGCCAGAACGTTCTCCTTTCAATGTCCTGTCTGCTGAAGAAGGCTGTTAGCTACCAGAATGTTCTCCTTTCGTTGTCTTGTCTGCTGAAGCAGACTCTTAGCCAGAACGTTCTCCTTTCGTTGTCTTGCCTGCTGAAGAAGGCTCTTAGCCACCGGAATGTTCTCCTTTCATTGCCCTGTCTTTTCATTTCATTCTTCAACATAAGTTGTTCCACTATTTCCTTCACACAACTAGTCCTACATTTATTCTGGGGTTTGGGAGGATGCAACTGCCGCAGGTCAACCACTGAATTCCACAATGGGCCCCTTAATCACAAGCACGAACAACTATTCAAATATCCGATTATCAACATGTTCAATTTCTGGAGAGAAAAAACGTATTAATAGAATAGGTTAAACTCTTGATTTGGTCACACGGAATAAGAGAACCCATTACGGTGACAAGGTTACCTGTACACCACCTGGCCGTGGAATTACTGTATCAGGTATCTGAGGCAGACTTGACAGGACGTAACGGCTTGCAGGGACTCACTAACCATCAGGGGCGTCTACAAACTGGTTAAAAATCGCCCGATGAGAAACTGACAAGGCGTTCTCTGTGCAATCTCGGAAATTAGGGGTGAGTGGCGCAAAATGTTCTCCCCTTTCTAGTCCCACACCATGGACGCCCTTGCTTGTCATCATTACCATAAATTAGACTAAAAGGCGTCTGACAGTTCCATTGAATCATGGAGGTGTTTTAGGGAAATATGCTTCAATAGTGACCGAAATGGATCGCCTGCTTTGATTTTTCGTTAGACTAATAAATTGTTCTCTTTAAATTTTTTGGATATTATCATTGAGATGCAAGTGAATTTCAAGCTACAAAATACATGAATGATTTGATCGATTGCCTGAATTGACTGACCGGTATATGAATAATTTGATCCAATGCATGATGTTTAGTTGACTACCTGGTACGTGAAAGATTTGATCCATTTTTTAATGTTTAGTTGACTGCCTGGTACATGAATAATTTGATCCATTGCATAATGTTTAGTTGACTACCTGGTACATGAATGATTTGATCCATTGCATGATGTTTAGTTGACTGCCTGATACATGAATGATTGATCCATTGCATGATGTTTAGTTGACTGCCTGGTACATGAACGATTTGATCCATTGCATAATATTTAGTTGACTGCCTGGTACATGAATGATTTGATCCATTGCATAATGCTTAGTTGACTGCCTGGTACATGAATGATTTGATCCAATGCCTGATTTTAGTTGACTGCCTGGTACATGAATGATTTGATCCAATGCATGATGTTTAGTTGACTGCCTGGTACATGCATGATTTGATCCATTGCATGATGTTTAGTTGACTGCCTGGTACATGAATGATTTGATCCAATGCATGATGTTTAGTTGACTGCCTGGTACATGAATGATTTGATCCATTGCATGATGTTCATTTGGCTGCCTGGTACGTGAAAGATTTGATCCAATGCATGATGTTTAGTTGACTGCCTGGTATATGAAAGATTTGATCCATTGCATGATGTTTAGTTGACTGCCTGGTACATGAATGATTTGATCCATTGCATGATGTTTAGTTGACTGCCTGGTACATGAATGATTTGATCCATTGCATGATGTTTAGTTGACTGCCTGGTACATGAATGATTTGATCCATTGCATGATGTTTAGTTGACTGNGTACCACAAGAAGTGATATCTTAGCGTACCACAAGAAGTGATATCTTAGCGTACCACAAGAAGTGATATCTTAGCGTACCACAAGAAGTGATATCTTAGCGTACCACAAGAAGTGATATCTTAGCGTACCACAAGAAGTGATATCTTAGCGTACCACAAGAAGTGATATCTTAGCGTACCACAAGAAGTGATATCTTAGCGTACCACAAGAAGTGATATCTTAGCGTACCACAAGAAGTGATATCTTAGCGTACCACAAGAAGTGATATCTTAGCGTACCACAAGAAGTGATATCTTAGCGTACCACAAGAAGTGATATCTTAGCGTACCACAAGAAGTGATATCTTAGCGTACCACAAGAAGTGATATCTTAGCGTACCACAAGAAGTGATATCTTAGCGTACCACAAGAAGTGATATCTTAGCGTACCACAAGAAGTGATATCTTAGCGTACCACAAGAAGTGATATCTTAGCGTACCACAAGAAGTGATATCTTAGCGTACCACAAGAAGTGATATCTTAGCGTACCACAAGAAGTGATATCTTAGCGTACCACAAGAAGTGATATCTTAGCGTACCACAAGAAGTGATATCTTAGCGTACCACAAGAAGTGATATCTTAGCGTACCACAAGAAGTGATATCTTAGCGTACCACAAGAAGTGATATCTTAGCGTACCACAAGAAGTGATATCTTAGCGTACCACAAGAAGTGATATCTTAGCGTACCACAAGAAGTGATATCTTAGCGTACCACAAGAAGTGATATCTTAGCGTACCACAAGAAGTGATATCTTAGCGTACCACAAGAAGTGATATCTTAGCGTACCACAAGAAGTGATATCGTGACGCACCATAATATCCCTGCACGATGGTCGCCTGGTCAAGTTTTGGAGAGCACAGCGCTACAATCATCGCCGTGACGGCTACAGCCGTGGTGGCTGCTGCGGTGCTGTGGTCCAGATTGGGCAGAAAGGAGTATGAGCTGGTCGGAGAGGTGTCCGGCTTGTACAGTTACCCTATCAAGTCTTGTAAGGGGATCGCCAACGACGAGGCTGTATGCACGAACACTGGTTTACAAGTGTCGAAAGCCTTGGATAGGTGAGTAGTGTCTTTAAATGGGGGACTAGAATCTTTAAATGGGTGAGTAGAATATTTAAATGGGTGAGTAGTATCTTTAAATGGGTGAGTAGTATCTTTAAATGGGTGAGTAGTATCTTTAAATGGGTGAGTAGAATCTTTAAATGGGTGAGTAAAATCTTTAAATGGGTGAGTAGTATCTTTAAATGGGTGAGTAAAATCTTTAAATGGGTGAGTAGTATCTTTAAATGGGTGAGTAGAATCTTTAAATGGGTGAGTAGTATCTTTAAATGGGTGAGTAGAATCTTAAATGGGTGAGTAAAATCTTTAAATGGGTGAGTAGAATCTTTAAATGGGTGAGTAGAATCTTTAAATGGGTGAGTAAAATCTTTAAATGGGTGAGTAAAATCTTTAAATGGGTGAGTAAAATCTTTAAATGGGTGAGTAGTATCTTTAAATGGGTGAGTAGAATCTTAAATGGGTGAGTAAAATCTTTAAATGGGTGAGTAGAATCTTTAAATGGGTGAGTAGAATCTAAAATGGGTGAGTAGAATCTTTAAATAGATGAGTAGAATCTTAAATGGGTGAGTAGAATCTTTAAATAGATGAGTAGAATCTTAAATGGGTGAGTAGAATCTTTAAATGGGGGACTAGAATCTTTAAATGGGTGAGTAGAATCTTTAAATGGGTGAGTAAAATCTTTAAATGGGTGAGTAAAATCTTTAAATGGGTGAGTAAAATCTTTAAATGGGTGAGTAGAATCTTTAAATGGGTGAGTAGAATCTTTAAATGGGTGAGTAGTATCTTTAAATGGGTGAGTAGAATCTTTAAATGGGTGAGTAAAATCTTTAAATGGGTGAGTAGTATCTTTAAATGGGTGAGTAAAATCTTTAAATGGGTGAGTAGTATCTTTAAATGGGTGAGTAAAATCTTTAAATGGGTGAGTAAAATCTTTAAATAGATGAGTAGAATCTTAAATGGGTGAGTAGAATCTTTAAATAGATGAGTAGAATCTTAAATGGGTGAGTAGAATCTTTAAATGGGGGACTAGAATCTTTAAATGGGTGAGTAGAATCTTTAAATAGATGAGTAGAATCTTAAATGGGTGAGTAGAATCTTTAAATAGATGAGTAGAATCTTAAATGGGTGAGTAGAATCTTTAAATGGGGGACTAGAATCTTTAAATGGGTGAGTAGAATATTTAAATGGGTGAGTAGTATCTTTAAATGGGTGAGTAGTATCTTTAAATGGGTGAGTAGAATCTTTAAATGGGTGAGTAAAATCTTTAAATGGGTGAGTAAAATCTTTAAATGGGTGAGTAGAATCTTTAAATGGGTGAGTAAAATCTTTAAATGGGTGAGTAGAATCTTTAAATGGGTGAGTAGAATCTAAAATGGGTGAGTAGAATCTTTAAATAGATGAGTAGAATCTTAAATGGGTGAGTAGAATCTTTAAATAGATGAGTAGAATCTTAAATGGGTGAGTAGAATCTTTAAATGGGTGAGTAGAATCTTTAAATAGATGAGTAGAATCTTAAATGGGTGAGTAGAATCTTTAAATGGGTGAGTAGAATCTTAAATGGGTGAGTAAAATCTTTAAATGGGTGAGTAAAATCTTTAAATGGGTGAGTAGAATCTTTAAATGGGTGAGTAGAATCTAAAATGGGTGAGTAGAATCTTTAAATAGATGAGTAGAATCTTAAATGGGTGAGTAGAATCTTTAAATAGATGAGTAGAATCTTAAATGGGTGAGTAGAATCTTTAAATAGATGAGTAGAATCTTAAATGGGTGAGTAGTATCTTTAAATAGATGAGTAGAATCTTAAATCGGTGAGTAGAATCTTTAAATGGGTGAATAGAATCTTAAATGGGTGAGTAGAATCTTTAAATGGGTGAATAGAATCTTAAATGGGTGAGTAGAATCTTTAAATGGGTGAGTAGAATCTTGGGATAGGTGATTAGTATCTTTGGATAGGTGAGTACTGTATCTGGACTGGTGAGTAATATCCTTGAATAGTTAGCTTACATGCTTAGAAGGGGATTGTTGGTGACTCTTGAGGGCGTTTCTGAAAAAAAAAAAAGAGGCATGAATGGATTAAAATCATTAATGGATGGATTTCTACATGGATGAGGGGCTTGTTTGTGAATGGGTGTATGGAATAGAGACTTGTTTGTGAATGGGTGTATGGAATAGAGGCTTGTTTGTGAATGGGTGTATGGAATAGAGGCTTGTTTGTGAATGGGTGTTTGGATTAGAGGCTTGTTTGTGAATGGGTGTATGGAATAGAGGCTTGTTTGTGAATGGGTGTTTGGATTAGAGGCTTGTTTGTGAATGGGTGAATGGAATATAGGCTTGTGTGTGAATGGGTGTAGGGAATAGAGGCTTGTTTGTGAATGGGTGTATGGAATAGAGGCTTGTTTGTGAATGGGTGTATGGATTAGAGGCTTGTTTGTGAATGGGTGTTTGGAATAGAGGCTTGTTTGTGAATGGGTGTATGGAATAGAGACTTATTTGTGAATGGGTGTTTGGATTAGAGGCTTATTTGTGAATGGGTGTTTGGAATAGAGGCTTGTTTGTGAATGGGTGTATGGAATAGAAGCTTGTTTGTGAATGGGTGTTTGGATTAGAGGCTTGTTTGTGAATGGGTGTTTGGATTAGAGGCTTGTTTGTGAATGGGTGTTTGGATTAGAGGCTTGTTTGTGAGTGGGTGTTTGGATTAGAGGCTTTGTATGGAATAGAGGCTTGTTTGTGAATGGGTGTATGGAATAGAGGCTTGTTTGTGAATGGGTGTTTGGATTAGAGGCTTGTTTGTGAATGGGTGTATGGAATAGAGGCTTGTTTGTGAATGGGTGTATGGAATAGAGGCTTGTTTGTGAATGGGTGTTTGGATTAGAGGCTTATTTGTGAATGGGTGTAGGAATAGAGGCTTGTTTGTGAATGGGTGTATGGAATAGAGGCTTGTTTGTGAATGGGTGTTTGGATTAGAGGCTTGTTTGTGAATGGGTGTTTGGATTAGAGGCTTGTTTGTGAATGGGTGTTTGGATTAGAGGCTTGTTTGTGAATGGGTGTTTGGATTAGAGGCTTGTTTGTGAGTGGGTGTTTGGATTAGAGGCTTGTTTGTGAATAGGTGTTTGGATTAGAGGCTTGTTTTTGAATGGGTGTATGGAATAGAGGCTTGTTTGTGAATGGGTGTTTGGATTAGAGGCTTGTTTGTGAATGGGTGTTTGGATTAGTGGGTAGGTGTTAGAAGGTTACTTTGATTGAAAGATTGTTGATGGATGAGTGATTGAAAATGGATATTGGTGGCTGGGTGTATGGATTAACGGATTGGTTTGTAATTTGTTGAATTAATTTCCAAAAGATGACCGTACAGAGTCAGTCTGTAAGAAAGAGAGTCAGTCTGTAAGAAAGAGAGTCAGTCTGTAAGAAAGAGAGTCAGTCTGTAAGAAAGAGAGTCAGTCTGTAAGAAAGAGAGTCAGTCTGTAAGAAAGAGAGTCAGTCTGTAAGAAAGAGAGTCATGGGGGGGGGGGGGGGTAAAAATCGCCCCAAATAGCGTGACGTCATTAATGATGGCCCATAATGAAACAGTATCTTAAAAGAAGTCCACATAGAGATTTCGTGAAGTTTTAGCCTCATGCCCTCCAGCTTTCCATTGCCACGTATCGTCCATGTATACTACACCAGGCACTTTGTCATAGTACGGGCGAATGGCGATTTCATCACACAACGGCAGGTCGCCAAGATGGCCGGTGTGACGACCGCCATCAGTGGAGACGATCTGGTCTTAGACGCACCTGGTAGATCTCAAATTAGAGTACCGCTCTTTCCCAAGTTGGACCGCAGCAAACTGGTCCAATGCAGGTAAGATGTTTGGGTTTTTTTTTATTTTATAAAAGGTAAATAGACAGAGTTTCTAGTTAAAACACAGGATTCAACAACTATTAACGACAATATATTATATTTTAAATGAAACAAACACCAAAAAACAAGTTTTTCTTATAAATCCATTTAATGCATGATTTTTTAAAATTATTTTATATTCTTATATTCTAAAGACCAACCCGCTTGTGCACCGCAGATTTATTTCACCAAATATTTCAGAAAAAAAAAATTTGCTTTTTTTTTTTTTTTTTTTTTTAAAGAATTTCATTTAGAGCAGTTATCGGGAATTTTATTTCATGATATCTTATTTCCTGCATCTTCCCCTTGGTAAACAGGAGAAAAAAAACTTTTAAAGGGGGATAGATGTTGAGGGTTGGGGGACGGGGTGTGGGGGTGGTCTAAAATTTGATAAAATTTGTTTTAATGGGAATGAGACTATGTGCAAAGTTTCAGCTTGGTAGGTTGACGGAAGTGGGTCAATCAGCCGTCCACAGATTTAAAAAAGAGACACGCATGCAGACACAGACACAAACACACATATAAAAAAAATGTGAATTTAGTTTGAACACTATAAGACACCAAAGTTGTGTTCATCCCAACTGAAAGTATAATTATACGCAGGCAGACAAACCGAAGGGCTCTCTTCTTCTTCTTCTTCTTGTCCTTCAGTTTGAGTTGTGCTTTCTGTTCCCCACTTCATCACCACGCCTCACGAGGCCCATTGATATCTTATAGTTTACATTACTTGGCATGAAAAAGTCCTTGGCATTTGTCCCGAGACAAGAGTTTTTTAAAGAGTTTAACTTTTCTATAATCTCTAGTTCCTGCGTCTCCTTGACTCACTTTAACGTGAGTCGCAAATAACATAGCTAGCGAATGTCAAATAGTTTGACCTTTGAGTAAATGATCACTAAGGTACCCCAATATTAGTTACTTCTTGTGGCCCCCGGTTTCCGAATAAATCAACTTTAGTTTTAATAAAGCAATACCCCGTCCTCAAACATTACAACTCCGGGCTTTTACATATCCAACGCGCCCCCCCCCCTTTTTTTTTTTTTTTTTTTTTTTTTTGCAGCCGCAGGTTTTGCAGGGTCCGTTTGACGGCCTTCATACACACCTTGCAAAGCTTTCCTTAGACGGAAATTATCAAAGGGGGGATTTTGAGCGTCTGTCGACTTTTGATGACGGCTAGGATAAATAATGTTAAAAGTACAATGTCAGCGTGTTGGGTTAACGTCCCAGAGACCAACACATTTGAAACCATAAAGACTTTTTTTTTGTACTTCTTCGTCAGGATATTAAAGGCGCTTTCAACGGATTTTATGGCGCTCTGTTTAGTGGTTACCAAAAGACACGGTTTAGTCTGCCCACAGCAGAGCGGCCCACATAGGGAGCCATAGCAAGGTCCGTGCATAAGGGCGGGGGTCTAATTGGTGGCCAGCCCAGCCGATGGCCTCGGAATGGCAAATAGTTCTAAAGAATCGTAACTAGGCCTAAATTCCTAACGCAGCAATGAGTGGTGGCCGGTCTGCTCGCGAGACGGGTCACTTTTTTTTATACATGTGATTGTGGGGGCTGCGGAAGGCATTTTCGGTCAAAAGGACTAAGACGTACGGCATACTTTTATGATGTGTCAAAAATTTCCTGGGGAGGGTCCACTTTTTCTCAATGCTGGTAATTGATAAAGAGTGGCGTAGGTAGAACAATGCAGAGGAGGGAGGGGGGGGGGCGATACGCACCGGCTTGCACTTGTTTATATTGAAGACAGCATTTTTCGGGGAACTTCCGAGATTTTTCTTTGAAGGTGGGCGGCAAAAATCTTGACTCACCCCGGGTGGCAACAACCTTAGCTACGCCACTGCTGATATGACAGTAATATTACAAGAGGGGGGGGGAGCAAAATGTTGACTCCAGGAGTCTTAATACGGCACTGGCCGTCCAAAGAGTTTCCTTGAAATTTTATGGATATGAAATGCTTTTGTCTTTTTACCTCCAGTACTTTGCAGATGTGAAATTGATATATCTTGGTTACCCCCCCCCCCCTTAAATTACTTTATAGATTTGAAATAGGGATGTATTTTTATCCCCATTACTTTATAGATATGAAATATTTTAAGTCTTTTTTTACCCCCATCATGCAGGGTTTGGACCAGTTCACTCGAGGCCCAAGACTGCGGAGAGGAAGTTGGGAGGTGGCTGAGTGATTACCTCCAAGAAGAGGGTCTCAAGCTACTCGTTCTGGTGCCTGGACTGACCCTGAGGGATGCCCGGTGTGTCAAGGCTACATCTAAGGATAAAGTACGTAACCGGTGGCGTAGAAATGGGTTAGGGTGCGTTCTTCCCAGGGCTGCACTTTTTTCTTTACATGTATCTCCTTCTGATCAGTTCAAAGGCGTACATACTTTTTAAAAATTTGTTCACGTTTAGTCACTCAATCCTTCTGCATTGAATCCAATTCATGACATAGTCACAATAATTTGTCTTAATAAAAATTTCGCTAAATCCGACACCCCCCCCCCCTTCTCTGCCATCGGATAAATTTTGTAATATGAAGTAGCCTTAGTCTGATTAGGTTATCTTTTATTTTGGATTTGATCATTTGAGATAGTTGCACTTCTGGTCTGTTGTCCTTTTACAATGAAGTAAAAATGAAATTGATCCAAATATCCTCCTCCACTCTTCCACTGAACCATGCAACTCTATCGCTTTCTATTTCACTTGGTTACAGATCTGTCTGAAAAGACACTAAAATGTATGTTATAACTCACGATAATTTTATGTTTCAACTAAATTGAAATAAATTTCATTTTTATTCCTTTTATCAACAGCTGGAAACTGAATTGAGCAAGGGGGGTGTGTGTGCTCGGAATGCTATGTGCCCAGAATGATATGTGCCCAGAATGTTATTGCCCAGAATGATATGTGCAAGAGTGGTATGTGCCCATACCGCTATGTGCCCAGAATGCTATTTGTCAAGAATGATATATGCCCAGAATGCTATGTGCGGAGAATGCTATTTCCTCAGAATGCTATGTGCCCAGAATGCTATGTGCCCTGAATGATATGTGCCCAGTATGCTGTGTGCCTAGAATACTAAGTGCCCAGAATGCTGTGTGCCCAGAATGATATGTGCCCAGAATGCTGTGTGCCTAGAATGCTATGTGCCCAGAATGCAATTCCTCAGAATGCTATGTACCCAGTATGATATATGCCCAGAATGATGTGTACCCAGAATGTTGTGTGCCCAGAATGCTATTTCCTCAGAATGTTATTTCCTCAGAATGCTATGTGCCCAAAATGCTATATATATAAGACTGAACTATACTGACGTAACTCCAAAGAGCAGAAACGATTTAAGTACGTTCGGATTCCTAAAAACAATCATAGTTATTTTCTATTGTTTTACGGAAATCTAAAAAAAAATTAAATGTGCAAAAAATATTTAAAATCCGCTTTTATTTTAGTAAAAATTTAAGTATTATTATGATAAATTACAAATACATTTAAAGTATCCTCTAAGGAACTATCTTAAGCATTTTATATGTGTTAAAAAGTTATGAAAAAATAAAACAAATTAAAAAATCATGATCAAAGAATTACACAATAATCACATTTATCGGGAAAAACCAAACATCAGTAGTTTTTAGTGCGTCTTATCGTGCGTTGTAAATATTGCAAAAAAAAAGTTTTAAATTAATTAGTTCTAAATAATCACGCAAAATAGCCTATTTCTCCAAAGCTCTTAGGTTTCTTTAAATTTAATAACCATGCGTGACAAAACTAATTATGCATTTTCCCTTCTTAAAAGTAAAATTAATAAATTCAATTGATTGTTATCTAAATTGTTAATAAAACATATACACACATTTCAGCTGTGTATATTTTAATATTTTACAAGTTTTGCCTTTTTTTTATTCCAAAAATATACCTTTATTAAAATTATAACGTAACCTTATAACTAACCTTTAAATATAATTCTAATAAGAAAATGCGGTTTAAGTCAAACAGTGCAGCGCAACTCCATAGCCAAATAGCATTGACTAATCCACTTATATCTAAAACAAAAAAGAACGCACCATATGAAATGCAAATTACTTTAGTTTGGGTATGGAAAGGACTACAATCCGGAGGAAGATTTTCCTAAATTTATTTAAATCTGGGTGGGGGAGGGGTTGGTTACTTTGCCCCAGGCAGCACAAGATACGTCTCAAAATAAAGGAATGATGTTGATAAATAATTAACCTTCTTGGGTAATAACATTTCGGAAGCAGGAAATAGGATGTGTACATTTTCACGTGGATGACAATATAGTTAAATTCTATGGTATTACATTTGGGAAAAAAGAGATGTTACATTCTCTTTTTACAAATATGTGTATGTTCATTTTATTCAAGGCAGCACAAGATGCGTCTCAAAATAAGGGATTTTTTAAAATAAATAATTATTTTTCTTGGGTAAATACATGTCGGAGGTAGGAAATAAGATGTGTACATTTTTACGTGGATAACAATATAGTTAACTCCTATGGTATTACATTGGTGAAAAAGAGATTTTACATTCTCTTTTTACAAATATGGCTATGTTCATTTTGCCCAAGGCAGCACAAGATGCGTCTCAAAATAACGGAATGATTTTGATAAATAATTAAATTCTATGGTATTACATTTAAGAAAAAAGAGATGTTACATTATCTTTTTAAAAATATGGGTACATTCATTTTGCTCAAGGCAGCACAAGATACATCTCAAAATAAAGGATTTTTAAAAAATAAATAATTAATTTTCTAGGGTAAATACACGTCGAAGGTAGGAAATAAGATGTGTACAATTTTACGTGGATGACAATATAGTTAACTCCTAATGAATAACATATGTGAAAAAAGAGATTTTACGTACTCATTTTACAAATATTCATATGTTTACCAATTAAGAAAATCATTGGCGTTAACAAATCGTGGATACATTTATTATATAAGTATACCCATGAGTATCAAAACCCAATCATTTTACACACTTGAAAAATTAATTTTGAAAAATAGAGATGGGTTAATATTTACTTTAAAAAATTTAAAATATATTTTTGTTTTTACTTTGCAAAAAGTAAAGAGATGTGTATTTTATGAGATTAAACATTTCAATTATAAAAAAACAACAAGACTCAAATCTGTTATAGACGTGAACAACAACGGTTGCTTGATTCTTCTTCAGATCAAAGAATTCTTTGTTTTACGCTTTTCAGATAATATAGATATATATATATATTTTTTTTAAAGGCAAAAATGTGTTTAAATTTTAGCTGGAGATATCAATATACATGTATCTCGAAGTCCTATAATATAAATATTTTTATATCATATATAGAGTTTGTGGTGTAAATATAATGGACATTTTTTAATACAATTTTTAGAGAAAATAAGTTGTAATTTAAAGGAACGAAAAAGGGTAAATCTAAAATATTTCTCTAGCGTAGTATGTCCCTCAATTAACTTCTTTAGTGACAAAAGTGATATAATTATTGATAATTTAGACTATGTAATTTAAGGTCATGTTTAAGGGGAAAAAAAGTAAAGGGAGTAGGGTAGGCCTATAATATATAGCTGATAAATACTTCTTAAAACTTAATGTAAACGTAATGTAAACGTAAATATCATTACATTTTTAAAGTTAAGAATTGTGTTGAGTTTTTGTAATATCAGTTAGAAATTATCGCAAAGTATCTACCACTATTATCCCGATAACATCGGGTCATTTATTCTAGTTTCCTGGAATGTTATTATCTATAATGTTATTTCCTCGGAATGCTATGTGTTTGAATGCTATTTCTCCAGAATGATATGTGCCCAGAATGCTAGATGCCCAGAATGCTGTGTGCCCAGAATGTTTTTCCTCAGAATGCTATTTCCCCAGCATGATATGTGCCCAGAATGCTGTGTGCCCAGAGTTCTATTTCCTAGAATGTTATTTTCTCAGAATGCTATTTCCTTAGAATGCTATGTGCCCAGAATGCTATTTCCCCAGAATGCTATGTGCCCAGAATGATAGATGCCCATAATGCTATTTCCTAGAATGCTATATCCTTAGAATTATATGTGCGTTGAGTGATATGCACACCCAAGGGGGATATGTGCTAGTAGCACTACGGAGTTTAGCTCTTATTCCTGCAATCTAAATTTATAATTCTTGACCCCTTCAGGTCGGTTTCCCTGATAGGGCTCCTTATCTCATTGCCACTGAAGAATCGCTAGCGGACCTCAGCTCTCGTGTGGATGACTCTTCAGACGGTGAGATTACCATGATGAACTTCCGACCCACCATCGTCATCAAGGGTCTGAAAAAACCTTGGGACGAGGCAAGTATTGGAATATTGTGGTTGAAAGAGTATAAATATCAATATAAATCTTGTGTTGACTTTTGAGTCTTAAAGTAAAAACCTTTTTGTTAAAAAAAAAGGAAAAGTATCATTATCAATTTTAGCATGTACAATTTGCTAAGTAATTTGCTTTAACTTAGACATTTTCTTAACAATTTTCAACAGAAAAACTAAATGCGTTCCCTAAATTCAGCCCCCCTCCCCCCCCACCCCCCGCAACTAATTTAATTCAAATTCTGGTTTCTAAATCAGATGGTTTTCTACAGCTTTCTAAAAAAAATTGAAATCTCACTTTATTTCAAGATTAATTTGTGCATCTTGTGATTATGAAACGATGGTTTTCTGGGATGGCAAACTTCTTTCTGTGATGGTTTTCTGGGATGGCAAACTTCTCCCTGTGATGGTTTTCTGGGATGGCAAACTTCTCCCTGTGATGGTTTTCTGGGATGGTAAACTTCTCCCTGTGATGGTTTTCTGGGATGGCAAACTTCTCCCTGTGATGGTTTTCTGGGATGGCAAACTTCTCCCTGTGATGGTTTTCTGGGATGGTAAACTTCTCCCTGTGATGGTCTTCTGGGATGGTAAACTTCTCCCTGTGCTGGTTTTCTGGGATGGTAAACTCTCCCTGTGATGGTTTTCTGTAATGGCAAACTTCTCCCTGCGTATGGTTTTCTGGGATGGCAAACTTCTCACTGTGATGGTTTTCTGTGATGGCAATCTTCTCCCTGTGATGGTTTTCTGGGATGGTAAACTTCTACCTGTGATGGTCTTCTGGGATGGTAAACTTCTCCCTGTGCTGGTTTTCTGGGATGGTAAACTCTCCCTGTGATGGTTTTCTGTAATGGCAAACTTCTCCCTGCGCTGGTTTTCTGGGATGGCAAACTTCTCCCTGTGCTGGTTTTCTGGGATGGCAAACTTCTCCCTGTGATGGTTTTCTGGGATGGTAAACTCTCCCTGTGATGGTTTTCTGAGATGGCAAACTTCTCCCCGTGTCACGTCACTAGAGAAACTATTTTTTTTTTAATATTTAGAAACAATTTAAAAAATATAACTGAAAAGTATTTGTGTAACGATCCTGTCTTATGGTTATCGTCTTCATCTTCAGGACACTTGGGCTGAGCTTAAAATAGGAAAAGATGTCCGTCTGAGAGTTTTGGAGCCATGTGGAAGGTTAGTTTATTTTTTAGATTTTTTTTTTTTAATTAATAATTATATAGTCAAGTTGATTCTTACGGCCTAAATGATTCCAATTATCAGGACCTAAACTGATATTTTGTCCAACCGATGTTATGTAAATTTGCAACCATTAAACATTAATGATACAAAATACAGTTTCCATGGGCTTAACACACCCCCTCCTTTTCCTGTCTAAAAAGTGTTATATTCCCTTGGTGTCTTCTGTAGGGATGGAGTAAACCAACAACTGGAACAAACCCACGTGATGTCACTTACAAAACTCCCGGCGTGTACAAGGCTACTGCTGGTGGCTTAGGTCACGCTTTGGTCTTCTCTGACCCTGTCTTTGGGGGCTTAGGTCACGCTCTGACCCTGTCTTTCGTTTATAGCCACCCATAGACCTTCTCTGTCTCTCTGACCCATGCCCTTGGCCTAAAACCACTCTTCCCTCTTCTCTGTCTCTCTGACTTTTGCCTAGGGGAATGTTCTAGCATGTGTTCTCATTTTTTTTTTTGAACCCCAGGTGTACACTGACAACTGTTGATCCGGACAAACTGGAGAAGCGAGCAGACGGCGAACCGCTTAAAACCTTACGCAGGTACGGAGAAAGTTTCATCAAAACACCTTCGCCCTAGCCCATCTCTTCTTCCTTTCCTTTTAGTCGCTCTTGTCACTTTCCCCTTACCTCTGTCATAGCCTCAACTCTCCCTCAGATTCGCATTGCCATGTAACTTGTCCCTTTTGCCTATGATATCCTTGTCCCTGTCAGCTTGCTACAAAGATCATTTCCTCTTCCTTGTATCGTTCCTCTTACACTTACCCTTTCCTGGCACTCCCTTTCCTGACATTTCCAACCTGCATGTCGTGGCCCGTATTGTGTCTCCCTTCTCTGTTGTTTATCCACTGACCTGTGCCATGTGCATCACGTTGCATTTCCTGTAGCTCTCTACTTTCCATCACATCCCCTTTCTGATAGCTCTCTACTTTCCATCACATCCCCTATCTGATAGCTCTCTACTTTCCATCACATCCCCTATCTGATAGCTCTCTACTTTCCATCACATCCCCTATCTGATATCTCTCTACTTTCCATCACATCCCCTTTCTGATAGCTCTCTACTTTCCATCACATCCCCTATCTGATAGCTCTCTACTTTCCATCACATCCCCTATCTGATAGCTCTCTACTTTCCATCACATCCCCTATCTGATAGCTCTCTACTTTCCATCACATCCCCTTTCTGATAGCGCTCAACTTCCAATCAAATCTCCTTGACATATCGCTTCCGCCTATCCTACTTCTTCTCATTCGTTACTTGCCCGTTATGTCAAGAGGACTTTTCTATTGCTTCACTTTTCTGTAGCACCAACTTCCTCTTTTCCTACCCATTTCCATTTCTTCACTTTTTTATCAACTTTAATATCAATCTTTATATCAACATTATAGTAATTATTGTATCAAAGTTTTAACAAAGAAGGAAAAAAACAAAAGAAGATCCACCATACACACACACACCAAAAACACACCCACCAACAACACACCCACCAACAACACACCCACCAACAACACGCCCACTACAACACACTCACCAACAACACACCCACCAACAACACACCCACGAACAACACACCCACCAACAACACACTCACCAACAACACACTCACCAACAACACACCCTGCAACAAAACACCCACCAACAACACACCCACCAACAACACACTCACCAACAACACACAAACCAACGTCACACCAACCAACAAAACACCCACCAACAACACACCCAGCAAGAACACACCCAACAACAACACACCCACCAACAACGCACTCACCAACAACACACCTAACAACTACACACCCACCAACAACACACCCACCAATAACACACTCAGCAAGAACACACCCACCAACAACACACCCACCAACAACGCACCCACCAACAACACACCCAACAACTCCACACCCACAAACAACACACCCACCAATAACACACCCAGCAACAACACACCCACCAACAACACACCCGCCAACAACGCACTCACCAACAACACACCCAACAACAACACACCCAACAACAACAACACACCCACCAACAACAACACACCCAACAACAACACACCAACCAACAACACACCAACCAACAAAACACCCACCAACAAACACTTTTAACAACAACACACCCACCAACAACGCACTCACCAACAACACACCAAATAACTACACACCCACCAACAACACACCAACCAACCACACACCCACCAACAACACACCCACCAACAACACACCCACCAACAACACACCCACCAACAACACACCCACCAACAACACACCCAACAACAACGCACTCACCAACAACACACCCAACAACTACACACCCACCAACAACGCACTCACCATCAACACACCCAACAACTACACACCCACCAACAACACACCCGACAACTACACACCCACCAACAACACACCCAACAACAACACACCCACCAACAACACACCCACCAACAACACACTCAACAACTTCACACCCACCAACAACACACCCACCAATAACACACCCAGCAAGAACACACCCACCAACAACACACCCACCAACAACGCACTCACCAACAACACACCCAACAACTACACACCCACAAACAACACACCCAGCAACAACACACCCAGCAACAACACACCCAACAACAACATACCCACCAACAACGCACTCACCAACAACACACCCAACAACAACACACCCAACAACAACACACCCAACAACAACACACCCACCAACAACACACCAACAACAACACACTAACAACAACACACCCCTGCCTAAAACCAAGCTTGTATTATAAATAATGATAGTTCTTTTTTTTCCCCAGTTTCCGCCTGTTTCCTGAGGTCAACGCCACTGCCCCGCTGTTCGCCGTCTATGCCGGACTCGACAAAGGGGGTCGAATTAAAATCGGTGACCCCGTGTACGCTGTCAGGGGTGACGGTCTGGGGGTCAAAATCAGCCCAGGCATTTGACGTATGGGACGAAACTACGACTTGACCAGATCACATTAGTGAAGATTTTTTGTTAACACTACCATTACAATTGAAATAAAATAGGTTTTTATTTTAAGACTGTTTGAGTTAAGATCATTGGTGATCTGGTGGTGGCTTCCAGGGCAGTGTTTTCTTAAAATTTATTTTAGTGGACAGGTGGATACGTTTCCCATTGCACCAGGGACCGGGGGATAAGTTTCCCATTACACCAGGGACCAGTGGATGAGTTTCACACTGTTCCAGTGTCCGGTAGATAACTTTCCCATGGTAGCAGAGACCGATGCTAGATTTATTATTTGTATCTTTTTATTGAACGCTACGATCAGTCAATGCGAGAGGACGCTACTATTTCCATTAAATTTAATACTAAATGTTAAAGGTTTGTTGTTTTTTTTTTTTATCTATAGCTGTTAAATTTTATTTAGCATCTATCTAGTTTCATAAGGTACCGTAAAGCTCCTGGACCGATGCCGGTCAGCGGACCACCATTTTGGACAACAAAACATGGGGTTTCAAACTCAAATCATCAGGGGGGCCGCGGGAGGTACAGTCTGAGTGAGACTGGGCCGCATCAAGTATTCTACAAAAAAAGCTATTACAAATTGAATAAAGTACAGCTGTTACAATCTGCTCAACCTTTGTTAATAAAAAATATAAAACATTAAGGGTTAACTCGATAACGAGGCTTCACTTACTTCCTCTACTTCTTGTTGCCAGACACCTGGAAGTGTTTCTTCTTACACAGCTGAGCAACATTTAGCTTGAGTGAGGAAATAACTTGGACCCTCAGTATAGCTTTCAGATGCACATCACTTAGTTTGGCCCTGATTTTTGACTTGTTAGGTACTCCCAAAAAGGCACATGATCCGCTTGAACAACCTGAAAATCTGAGGGAAGGTGGAAGACAATTCTCCCATAAATTGTCCAAGCCTATCTGTTTTTTCCATTTACCTCCCTGAAACAGACTTGAGTTTAGAATCGGCTCCATTTGAAGCGCATCTTCTACATTGAAGGAGAAAGGGCCAGCAATTTTTTTTTTTTAGTGGCTCTTTGTGTTTTGAAGTCTGCAAACCTGTGATCAAATTATTCCTGTAGCTTTGCAATGGCATCAGTCAACTTACTACTGAATGGTGTGCCCGAGTCCATTAGTACCTTGCATGTTGGGGAAATGGCAGAGGTTTCTCTAAAAACCATAACACAAATTTTGTGTAGAATCCCCTTACATTGTCACCGGCAACAATAACAAGCTACCCCTGGCCTTGTACCTTCTTGTTGAGTACATTCAGCTCCTGTGTAATGTCAACAAGAAAAACCAAGTCCATGAGCCATTTGGGATCACTTAGTATAGGAACAACCACCCCTTCCTTCTCAATGGCGGTTTTGATTTCTACTCTCAACTCAAAAAGCCTTTTCAAGAATTTTCCCCTACCAAGCCAACTTACCTCGGTGAAGTAGATTACATCCTCATATGCTGACTCTATTTCCTCTAAAAAGGCGCGAAACTGCCGGTGCATCAAGCCCCTAAATCCTGTGTCATATTGCTACGATTCACACAATTAGGGTTGTGCATTCCCCTCTAACTGACTTTTGAAACATTTTGATATATGTATATTCAATATTCGAAGCGTGTTTTCTCAATGGAGAAAACGCGTGGGTCGCATTGACACTAAACTTTAATGTCAGGTATCGGGTCGCAAAAATTTCGTCTTGCGGGCCGCAATTGGGCTGCGGGCCGCGAGTTTGTGTCCCCTGTTCTTGGATGAAGTGCGTGTGTGTAAAGTCATGCGCCTCGAGTGGTTTCAGAGCAACTGTGTTGGCCATTTATATGTATACAACATTCCCTCAGAACTGTAGAGTGGGCCCTGCAAGCCCTGTGGCTTCGGGGAGAGGTGGCGGGGGGGGGGGAGAGAGATTCGGATATACAAGGTTTGGTTATGGTGATTTGATGTCGAATTTAACAAAGTTAAATAATCAATGGTTTCAGAGCAACTGTGTTGGCCATTTATATGTATACAACATTCCCTCAGAACTGTAGGGTGGGCCCTGCAAGCCCTGTGGCTTCGGGGAGAGGGGGGGGGGGGGGGGGAGAGAGATTCGGATATACAAGGTTTGGTTATGGTGATTTGATGTCGAATTTAACAAAGTTAAATAATCAACATAGAATTCTTTCAGAAGTGGGGTCAGGTGTAAAAAGGAGGCAGAATTCATATGATGGATGTGTATTCGCCTTGCTGCAATGAATCTAAAAATCTTGCAGGAACTTCGAAACTCTGGATAATTTATCATTCTGCACGAAATGAGGATTAAGGTTTTTGTGTACTGTAAAAGAGGTAAGCCGATTATTAGATTCAGCCGATCATTATATTTGGTCGATCATTAGATTTAGTTGATCATTAGATTTAGCCGATCATTATATTCAGTTGATCATTAGATTCAGTTGATCATTAGATTCAGCCGATTATTAGATTCGGCCGATCATTATATTCAGTTCATCGTTAGATTCAGTTGATCATTAGATTCGGCCGATCATTATATTCAGTTGATCATTATATTCAGTTGATCATTAGATTCAGCCGATCATTAGATTCAGCCGATCATTATATTCAGTTCATCGTTAGATTCAGTTGATCATTAGATTCAGCCGATCATTAGATTCAGTTGATCATTAGATTCAGTTGATCAATAGATTCAGTTGATCATTAGATTCAGTTGATCATTAGATTCATTTGATCAATAGATTCAGTTGATCATTAGATTCAGTTGATCATTAGATTCAGCCAATCATTAGATTCATTTGATCAATAGATTCAGTTGATCATTAGATTCAGTTGATCATTAGATTCAGTTGATCATTAGATTCATTTGATCAATAGATTCAGTTGATCATTAGATTCAGTTGATCATTAGATTCAACCGATCATTAGATTCGGCCGATCATTAGATTCAGTTGATCATTAGATTCAGTTGATCATTAGATTCATTTGATCATTAGATTCAGTTGATCATTAGATTCAGTTGATCATTAGATTCAGTTGATCATTAGATTCAGTTGATCATTAGATTCAGTTGATCATTAGCTTCAGCCGTTCATTAGATTCGGCCGATCATTAGATTCAGTTGATCATTAGATTCAGTTGATCATTAGATTCAGTTGATCATTAGATTCATTTGATCAATAGATTCAGTTGATCATTAGATTCAGTTGATCATTAGATTCAGCCGATCATTAGATTCGGCCGATCATTAGATTCAGCGGATCATTAGATTCAGTTGATCATTAGATTCAGTTGATCATTAGATTCAGCCATGTCTGTTTTATGACTTTCTACAACACCGTCATCCACTTTGAGACCACCATCCAAGTTTAATCAATAGCAACATACATGCTGACCTGCATTAAGATGTGCTACTGGGCAACATATGTTCTTACTGGCAAGTCATGAACCATATTATAATGAAACTCAAACTGTGTGAATTAAAAACTCAGAACACATTTGAACAAATAACAATTAAAAAATACTTGGCATGGGTTCCACAGGATTTTTCTTTTATCTTTTCACCAAACAAGCAACAACACAACATACACAGACACAGTTTGATTGTGTTAAAGTACAGTGGCGTAGGAAGAGGGGTGCGCACCCCCCCCCTCTAACGGGGGGGGGCAGTTTTCTTTTTAATGGAGGCTGTCATTTTCGTGCAATTTCTGATTATTCTCGTAGAAGGGGCGGCGAAAATTGTGCCGCCCCCCCCCCGGGCGGCACCAACCCTAGCTATGCCACTGGTTTATTTCTATGAATTATTTATAACAAACAAAATAAATAAATCACATCAGCTATTTCAGAAAATATTTCAAATTTTGCATATTTTTAAAGATACCGCATTCCGTCCCATTTGTATCAAGAGATAGTTGCTGAGCTAAATATTGTAATGAGGGGTAATAAGGGGAGAGACTGCAATCAGGTTAGTACAAAATAAAATGAGTAAAACAGAGTATGGTTAAACCTGAAAAATTAAACGCAACAAAACAGCGAACGTGTCGGCAGAAAGCCTTCGTCAGCGAACAAAACAACAGAAAAAA
Organism: Lymnaea stagnalis; assembly: GCA_964033795.1. Lineage (NCBI taxonomy): Eukaryota > Metazoa > Mollusca > Gastropoda > Lymnaeidae > Lymnaea > Lymnaea stagnalis. The sequence continues at coordinate 65,281 of CAXITT010000710.1, read as the reverse complement.
CGTTAAAAAAATAAGAAATAGCACTTAGCTGGTAAGTAGTATCTGTGGGCAGCAATTGAAAACTAAAACATATGGTGAACGATATTTCTCTTTCTATTGCTGCCCACAGATACTACTTACCAGCTAAGTGCTATTTATTATTTTTTTAACGTTTTTTCTGTTGTTTTGTTCGCTGACGAAGGCTTTCTGCCGACACGTTCGCTGTTTTGTTGCGTTTAATTTTTCAGGTTTAACCATACTCTGTTTTACTCATTATATTCTAATGACGTATGTGTTATGGCCTAAGCCAGAAGTTCGGCCAGTTCCCGAATTGGCCGGCTATTTTGCACTTTGGCCGAAAAGTGTGGCCAATGTTCGATGTACTGAAAATTGCCAGTGTATATGCTGTAATTGTCGTTCACTTCACGAAGTTCAGGGAAATCCCTGGCCAAAGTTCGATGTGCTGACGCAAGACTAATGACAATGCGAACAGCTTCTGTGTAGTGGTTGAAAAAAAGTGTAGTTCAGCCCCTTTCTTGTAGATCCTGCGGCAGCGATGTCCACGAAATTTGTGGAATAAGTAATGAAGAAGACGAAGGGTACGGGTGGAAAATTACTTGCAGACTATGTCATAATCTTGGTTACATTCTTTCTGACAACATGTCTCTCAATAATCATATTTCTCACATATGTCGCTCTACGTACACCACTATCAATCAGATCAGCTCCACCCGCAACTACCTCATAGTTAGCGTAACAAAAACACTAGTCTGTGCTCTTGTTCTAACTCGTCTTGACTATTGCAACTCTCTTCTGTCAAGTTCACCAAAACATAGAAAAACTGCAGAAAGTTCAAAACTCAGCTGCTAGGTTAGTTCTAAAGGATAAGAAACGTGATCACGTCACTCCACTGCTTCACTCACTTCATTAGCTCTCTTTACAGGCACGCTGTGATTACAAGCTGTCTGTTCTTTATCACGCCTTTGTGTCTGGTTGCTGCCCTTCCTATCTTCCTGAAATTCTTTCTGTTCCCAGAACACGCACTAAAACATATGGTGAACGATCTTTCTCTTTCTGTGCTCCAAAAACAATGGAATTCTCTCCCATGACATATCCGCAATATAAGGACCATCACAGCCTTCCAAACTGCCCTCAAGACCCATCTCTTCAAACACCGACTCATTTTCACCCCCTTTGACTGATAAATTACGCTCGATTCTGTTGGGTGCTGACCATGGCTAGACAGAGGTAGATAGTACATGGGTGGGTGAGTTTAAGCTCTTCACCATTTGTTGTATTTAAATGTATATGTTTCTGTAATTGCTATTTTTAATGTGAAACGAGGTGAGCCTAGGCTTAGGCTGGGGTACTGAGCAGTGAGCCTAGGCCTAGGCTGGGGTACTGAGCAGTGAGCCTAGGCCTAGGCTGGGGTACTGAGCAGTGAGCCTAGGCCTAGGTTTGGGTACTGCGCTATATAAAACCACCTAATGATAATAATCAGGAACAAGAGTTCAGCAACGCCTGCTAGATTGAAAACTCAAGGGGGGAGGTACATCCTGAACACAGGTCGACTACTAAAAAATTCACAAAAAAAACTATTTAAGTTGCAAGTGTCAAATGTTCACTTAAGCTAGAGGCATATTCATTCTACCATAATAGCACATACAATAACAATTTAAAAGTGCAACATGATAGTTTGCTTACATTGAGAAAAAAAAAGAAGAAAAATGGGATGCTGGATATTGGCATGTCAAACACACAAAAATTAGTTCAAATGTTTTAAGCTCAAGTTTAGTATAATTTTTTAACCATACAGAAATATAGATTAGCTTTGGCGACAACTAGGAAAAAATAATTTATTGAATAATTTTTGTATCACAGCATCCCAAAGTATCTTAATTTTGACATTTTAAAATCAAACTTTGATGGATTGTAAAATTTGTACTTATTAATATATTACAATATCCATAGTTGCTGACATAGACAAGTATATAATATAGCACCTTGCAAAATTTTAAACAAATTGGTTGATAGTTTAAAAAGTTATGATTTTTTATGTGAAGTAAACATCGAAATTTTGTGAATGAACGCGCAATATTTGTTTTCATTAAGTAAATTTTCATTAAGTAAATACATACTCTATAAATTCATATCTCAACAAATATTTAATCTAAATTCAAAATAAATACACATAAGTGTGCAGAATTGAATACACTTCAATCTGATATCATTTTTTACTGCAAAATCGAAAAAAGGCTTCTTTCACTTTTTATCAGTGTACCTCCCCCCCCCCCCCCCCCCCCCCCAAAATTTTTTTTAAAGTCGGATGCAAAATTCTCACCAGCGATAGTTGGAGATAATGTACGCATCTATATACCAGATGTTGACAGAGGTCACAGTGATCCACGAACCGTCCTTGCAGCTATATGAACGTCGAGGGTGCTTTCTACAAGCAAGCAACAGAACACAGTGTCATCAAACAACTTTATTCCAGAAGTGAGTTTTCCATTCTGCACGAGAAACTGATCACATTGGCATCCGTGGGCACAGAAAAAAATCACTACGAATCGTCGCGTCTTCACAGTCACTGACGTGCGGCCATAGGCCACACTCGATGCGTCTTCACAGTCACTGACCGGTGACCAAGGCTACACTCTATGCGTCTTCACACTGACTGGCCGGCGGCCAAGGCTACACTCGATGCGTCTTCACACTCACTGACCGGCGGTCAAGGCTACACTTGATGCAATTGCACTACCAAGTGCTCAACAAATCCTTGCCAATGTAAAAAAAAAACTGCTGTGTAATTCGAAATGTCATCAAAGTCCTTCTTGTTGTAACAAGAGATTGGTAATTTAATTTAATAAACTAATTTGACTGATTTGGTAATTTATTATAATTAATAATCAATATAATGTGATTATCGTTACGGGATACAAACCGAGCTCACGACCTTTTTCCTCCGACTTTGGCCGATCGACCGCCCCCCCCCCCCCCCNATTGGCCATTTCCCGATTTGGCCGGCCAGTCCCCACTTTGGCCGATTTTGGGCCTTGGCCGTAACATATACATCACTATCTAACGTAGTTTGGGAACCAAGTGGACAAAGAAGGTGGAGAAGTTGTGAGCCTACATGAAATATCTCCTGGACTTTTCATTTTTAATATTTTACTATCAAATAAAAACATACATATCATGGTTAGACAAACGTGTGAAGCATCGATCTAGAATTCTCACTTATTCAAATTCAAATTTGGCTATTTAAAAAAAAAAAAAAAAAACTTTAAAAAAATCTGTTTCAAACGCTGTTTAAACATAAAAGTAAACGCGAACATTTCAACTGAAATGTTTTAAAATTTTTTACTGATTTCGAAATATATTTGAGAAAATGGAAGGAAAAAAAGTGTTGTTATTATTATTATATATATTATATTATTTTATTAATTAATTTTGGGGGTTAGGGTTGGAAATTAAACAATTGTGTTAAATACTAGAATTATTGCATTTAAAGGGTCCCAAACCTCTCATCGTTGTCACTAGACATACGTGATGTCACTGAGATAGCGCAGCTGAAACTTGTTCTTAATAATGATTTTTTTTTCTTTAAATTAATGTGATCACGCTGTAACTTTTAAGACCAAGAGAATTTCATATTCAACAAATCATTGAGTTCCTTGTTGTAAGGTTGATAAAACCGGTACAGCTGCTCCACAACTTCCTTCTTCACCGCTATGTGCTCCCGTCCCTTCGACTTCCCCATACACTTGGTCTTCCCCGTGGCGCGCATCCTCACACAGTAGAAGCCGCGGCTGCTGTTGAAGTAAAAGTCTTCAGACGAGTAAAACGGCCGCAGGTGCAGAAACCGCTCCACCTGCGTCATTTCCTGCAGAGGGCTCTTCTTGAGACTCTCGCTCTCGATAATGTGAAACTGCCTCCTCGGGAACACCTTGAGCCAGTGGGAGAGGTGTCGGGAATACACGCTGACCGCTACCGACGGGATGTCCATGTTGATCTCCCGTGTCCGGTTGTTGATCACCCAATCCTCGAACGCCGGGAGTGTGGGTCGTTTGTCGACGAGCTGCATGTACTGGGACACCAGGCGGACCACCGGATCGCGGAGGAGCAGCAGGAGCTTGGTGTCCCTGTTGCACCCGTAGATCATCTTAGCGCACTCGTGGTGCTGGAAATAATCCGGGCTCTTCTCCGCGGTGATCTGGCCAGGTCTGGAGTACGGCATCTGTTGAAGGTACCAGGACAGACCCCTCGCCTGCAGACTTTTGTTGTTAAAGTAGTTGATTTCGACGTTGGGCGCCACAATGTCCGGATGTAGCTTGAGATACTCGAGGACGGCACGCGTGCCGCATTTTGACACCCCAAAAATGATGCACGACGGTAATCTGCGCTCTTCTTTGTTGCTTTCATTATGAGCGTTGCCGGAGTTTTCGAGCATAGTCAAATCTCCTTTTAATAGATCTAACTTAAACTGCGTTGTTAACTGGTAGGTACGGGTATTTCTCTTATTGCTCGTTGCCACCAACCTATTCAAGTAAATGCCGGGATTTCTTAGATTTAAGATCTCAGAACAAAAGCTTGTTATCAGTACCGTACAAAGAACGCATATAAGTACCAGCTTTACGCAGTATTTCCTTATCCGTGGGTTGGAGAACATGGGAAGGCGAAATACGTCCAGAAAGTTCGAGAAATTTCCGTAGGAACTGAGGCACTGCTGGGGTCCTCTTCTGGAGACAGCGGCCGTAGGCAGTTTGGCATAATGACTTTGGTTCGCCATGGTGTAAAGTTAAACAGATGCTCACCACTCAGGCAAACGAGAAAGACGTTGTCGCGGAACAACGCCACGGCCTGACTCTACCACGGGACTGTTTCGTCGAAAGTTTCCTGCCTGCCATCGTTAGCTTCTGTCCCTCATTCTGTAACAACAGGTTTTCCAGAAACACAATGGCCTTGGCGATGCTCCCTAAATGTTTAAGTAGTTACAGTTTGGTTTTAAAGATTTGAGGAGGATATGCATACAAATCATAAAATGGTCGGGTTTTAATGCGTATTGAAATTATAGGAATACAAATGGAATATAATTTTGAATTAAATAAATGAATATTCAGTTAACTTGACGCATTCAGTTCTTCATAAAATTATGCTTATAGTTATAGTTCAAGCCTTTCCTATAGGTTACTCGAAACACAACACATTTTTGTTCCAACTTAACGGTATTATTTATAATATAACACATTTCAAAAAAAAAAAAAAAAACATTGTTAGACTTTGAGATCAAAACCTCCTACTTCATTAAGCAACAAAAAAGTCACTCCTTGTTACAGTTCTAAAATACTCACATGTTATTATGCTTATAGTTATAGTTCAAGCCTTTCCTATAGGTTACTCGAAACACAAAACATTTTTGTTCCAACTTAACGGTATTATTTATAATAAAACACATTTCAAAAAAAAAAAAAAAAACATTGTTAGACTTTGAGATCAAAACCTCCTACTTCATTAAGCAACAAAAAAGTCACTCCTTGTTACAGTTCTAAAATACTCACATGTGTTTGAATAAAAAGGCGTTGGGAAATTAAGTGCGAATTCAAACATCGACTGGCAGAACATAACTACACTGTAAGGGTTTTTTTTTTTAAAAATAGTTTTTATGGGCTAATTTAATCGAATAATGGATTATTTGACGTGCATCTTTAATAACCGCTGTAGAAGAAAAGTGTGTGTCTGTTTTTGTGTGTTTATTGTGTGTATGTGTGTGCCTTTGTATGTGTGGCTGTGTTTTTCGCTTCTGCGTGAGTGTCTGTGTAAGTGTCTGTGTGAGTGTCTGTTTGTCTTTAAGTTTGTATGTGTCCATGTCGTTTTGTCTGTATTGTGTGTTTGCGTTGTTGTGTTTGTGTTGGTTAAGTCTGTGTTCTCGTGCATGTGCCACTGGGGTGGGAAAGGGTGCAAAATATTTTTCCCGCCCCGAACGGCACAAACCCTAGAAACGCCATTGGTCCATCTGTTCTTATTGTGTGTCTGTGCTTGTGCCTGTTTTTGTATTTGTGTCTGTGCTTGTTGGTCTCTCCATGTGTGTGCGAGTGTGAAGGGATGTAACAAGGCCTCCCACTCTAAATGAGTTTTTCGGAGTCTTAACTGATTTTTTTTTCTTACGGCAAAGAATTGTTTTTTTGTTTGTCATAAATTGTTGGAAATGCAGAGCGAGAAATTCTTAGGAATATTTCATTAAGACGATGATAACTTGTTTTTACTCTGTCTAACATGGCAGAACTCTGTGACTCAAAATTTAAGGGTAGTTTCCCTTTAAATGACCTTTTCACTCTAAAATCCCCCCCCCCCATTCCATGGCACATTGGTAGAGACCAGAGGTGGGAAACCTACGGCCTGTGGGCCACAAATGAGATATGAGGAGGTCGTAAATCAGGTCCACTCTAACCCAATAAGAAGTTCATTTATTTTCTGACCTGGGGAAACAAAGATTAGAAACATTGCTACTAGTTGAATGCATGGATGTTGGCGTCAGATGCTTGCCGCTCTGTGGTCCAGTTAGAATTACAGACAAGCGAGGTGTTAAGCAGTTGGTTCAGGGCGGATTTGGGGGTGGGGGTGCGGGGAAGAGGTTGACACCCCTGCTAAAAAAAATTTTCCATTATGTCATTTATGTCAATTTTGTAATTTTAGCTAGAAAATGAATTATGTCAAACGAGAAAAAAAATGATGTGTCCTTATTAATCAACAAATAAAAGCTAACTAAATTGTTGGATGCACTCAAAACCATGACATCCAATGACCAATCGTATTTTTGAGTCGTTCATTATGGGGATTAAAAAACGTATAGAGCGCTTGCATTGTCTCTTTGTTGATTTTGATGTGCGGCCTTCCTTTGGTGGCTCCGAGACATCGGGTTTTCCCCGTGGCTCGATGCCTCAGACAGTGGAAGCCTTTCGTCTCGTTGAAGTAGATGTCGTCTGTCGAAAGGTACGGCTTGAGGCCCAGGAACGCTTCGATTTTGGCGAGCTCTGAGAGAGGGTTCTTCGTCAGTTTGTGGCTATCGATGATCAAAATTTGCTTCTTGGGGAAACTCTGGTACCAGTTGTTCACATGATCGGCATAGATACTGACCCGCAAGGATGGGACCTTGAGGTTTATCTCCCCAGTCTTAGAATCGCGTATCCACTGCTCAAAGGGGGGCAGTTTCCGGGAAGTCGCGGCATATTTATCCAAAAATTGCATGTACTGTGAAATCAGGCGATCCACCGGGTCTCGGAGCAACAAGAGCAGCTTGGCTGACTTGCTCATGGCGTAGATCCGAGCAGGGCACTGTATGCACTCGAAATAGTCGGGACTTTTTTCCAGCGTTATCTGGTTCGAGTACGACAGCGGCATCTGATTTCTGTACCAATCCACGCCTCTCTTGTACAGGGTGTCGTTGTTGAAGAAGTTCACCTCGTGATGCACGGCCATGACATACGGGTTCAGGTCCAGGTACTCCAAGAGGGCCCTGGTTCCACACTTGGACACGCCGATGATGATTGCATTCGGTAAGCGGCGGATCTGCACCTCGTTGACCGGAATATCAATGCGGACCGCTTTATCGGCCTTCTCGAAGGCCGTTTGAAAGTCGGGCACGTCGTAGGCGTTGTCTTCCCCGCTCAACACCGACGCCTCTGAATTTTCAGGGTTGTTCCAAAAGACCTTTCTCTGGAAGTCCAAGTCCTGGCCACCGAACTGCTGGCGGTACACCTCGAGTTTTGTCAAAGTGTCGTTGAGCACGGACATGCACAGGATGATCAGCGAGAACAAACAGACGGCAAACACTACGGTGAACATCAACCGAATTTTGTCCATTCGGCAGCCTCGGTGGAATGAGCTCATGGTTGCCATGGACGCCGGACTAGACACAGTATAAATCATGTATCCAGAACTCGAGGCTGAACACGTTGTAATGGATGCCGTTGAGTAAGGTAAGCTGGGTAGTTGTCTGTCTCCTCTTACTTTCAGAACAACGGAACAAAGATAAATACTTTGAGAAAACTCTGGTTTGCACCGGCTAAAACTTCAACACGTAAAGCCGTGCTCAACTTTTCACTTGAGTGACGCGGATGTGACGCAGGAAAACGCTGCCTTGTTGGGGACACCTCCTGAGGCAAGAAAGAGAATGATGAAATCCGTAAAAGAAATAAATGTAAATAGAATTGATGTCCGTACTGAAGTTTGGATATACAAATAATTTGTTTTTTTTAAATTACAAACTTCTAAAAAAAAATTTAAAAAAGAATTTATTTTCTTAATTAATTTTTTAAAATGCATAATAATAAATACTTTCCACTTATTATTGCGCTTAAACTCGTCTTTGAAATTCTTGTTTATATGTCTATAAATATATATTTAATTTCAATTTTTTAATTTCGAATTTTTCATCTGTAATTTATCGAAAAAGAAGAATTATTTAAACAACAGGAACATATGCTTAAAGTGTGTAAACCTTGACATCCGTTGATCCAAGTATTATTGCCGTAATTCGCCCCCCCCAACCCCAATCCGGGGCCCCTACCCCCTTTGTTGGAACGAAATAATCATTTTAAAAAATATTTCATATTCCTAGAAATTCTGGGAAATAACAAAAAATAAAAATGTTTCTTATTTTGTTGGGACCCACTACATATGCAGAATGACATATTTTGATATTTAAAGTGTTCTTTGCATACAGATTCTCGATAAATTGTTTCAAAGCACGCCGGTCTACCAAACCACTGGCGCTCTTACACTGGCACTCCAACACTAGCACTCCAACACTGGCACTCCAACACTGGCACTCTATTACTGGTACTCTAACACTGGCACTCCAACACTGGCACTCTAACACTGGCACTCTAACACTGGCGCAATCTAACACTGGCACTCCAACACTGGCACTCATCACTGGCACTCTAACACTGGCACTCTAACTGGCACTCTAACACTGGCACTCTAACACTGGCACTCTAACACTGGCACTCTAACACTGACACTCTAACACTGACACTCCAACACTAACACTCTACCACTAGCACTCCAACACTGGCACTCCATCACGGGCACTCTAACATGCGCAATCTAACACTGGCACTCCAACACTGGCACTCATCACTGGCACTCTAACACTGGCACTCTAACTGGCACTCTAACACTGGCACTCTAACACTGGCACTCTAACACTGGCACTCTAACACTGGCACTCGAACACTGGCACTCCAACACTGGCACTCTAGCACTGGCACTCCAACACTGGCACTCCATCACTGGCACTCTAACACTGGCACTCCAACACTGGCACTAATTCGGAATCTTAGTCTTAATATAAGATACAATTTTTTTTTACAAATCCAAATAAATGGAAATGTTTTTTGATTGCATTATACATTTTCAGCACATAAATAAAACAATTTGAAGACAAGACATTTATAATAAATTATCTCAAACAGCCATTCAGTGGGGATATAAGGAAAAGAGGTTTTTTTGTCTCTGCGTCATGGGATCGCAATGCCTAGTTGGCAAAATAGGCTTCGGAACTTATCATTTCAAAATTATTATTTTTCTATAACATTCATTTCAATGCTTCCTTCGTTACTTGAAATATAGTTTAAAATAATTGAACCGCACAAATGAAAATAAAAACACATTTATTTATTTTTGTGTACATATTGTTTACTGACTAAAATTGAAGGGGAAAAAATAACGGCTTTTAATTTTTTTTTTCATTTTTTTTAAAATTATTTTTTGAAAAAAACATTTATGATGCTTTATATTCTTTAAAATAGGTTGTTGTTTTTTTTAATCAATTTTTAAAAAAAACAAAAAAAAACTCATTAGTTTATTTTTTTTTTAAATATACCAATACTCACTTGGATATAACCTTTTTTTGTTTGTTTTTGCTTTTTGTGGTAGTCTTGTCTCCTTAAAAAATCCCCCGAAACTATTACTCTGGACTAAATAAACTACATTTTTATCAACATAAGAAACACGCTGGTGTTGGGGATACGTAGCCTGGTTTGGGATTTTTAAAAAAAAATTTTTTATTGGGTACTGGATCAATAGTATACGACCCAGCTGCTCGTCCTTTGTTGTGGGTGCACTAATGAGCCACGTATTTTGTGAAGACTGGAGTTGAAACGGTTTTGCTCTGAGTCCACCGGCCGTTAAACACCTTCCGATGAAATTTGAACCGCTGACATGAAAGACCATTAGTTGTTTGACGAGCTGTGAGCAAGGGATCAGAAGATGGTCATCGATAGCATTGATTTAGGGCAGTGGTTCTCAATTATTATTATTTTTTTACCTGCAGGGCCTTATTTGAATTATTTTCGTGGGGGAGGGGGGAGGGTAGGCCTACTCTTTGACTTACAAGTTAATTGTGCTTAGGAGTTTCCTGGTGCGGCGGAGGAAGCCCATGTGAAGTGCTCAGTTGAGAACCACCGATTTAAAGATTTGCTTTGCGTGAAAACTCGTGAAAAGTGAAAAGCGGGGGGGAGAGGTGTGAGGTTCTGGTCTTCAATCCGAGGTCGATGTATGCTGATATGTTACTGGTCAATGTATTCATATATTGGGTCTTGCTGTTGGACAACACCGAGGTGCCGTGGTGAGAGGTTTGTGCTGTCGGCGCGAGACAGTGGTGTCACCGAAATCCAAAACACTGTAGACCCAACGATGGCATCAAACATAAAGATTATGCATTACTCTTTCCTTTTTCTTTGTTAGCTCATTATTGATTACTTTTTGGTGTCGATGTTTGTGCTCTATGCATTCACAGTAGAGTGTTAGTAGTGCTACAATTCCATTTGCGGGAGAGTGGCGAGCAAAGTTAGGCGCCATGGCGATACATTCCGTATGATAAGTCTTCTTCCTCTTTTCTATGCGCTTTACCGAGGGATGGCGTCACGGAGAAGTAAAGTCGGCGATCAGAAGCAAGGTGTGAGGCCTGCGAGGGATGGCGTCACGGAGAAGTAAAGTCGGCGATCAGAAGCAAAGTGTGAGGCCGGCGAGGGATGGCGTCACGGAGGAGAAGAAAAGTCGGCGATCAGAAGCAAAGTGTGAGGCCGGCGAGGGATGGCGTCACGGAGAAGAAAAGTCGGCGAGCAGAAGCGAAGTGTGAGGCCGGCG
>CAXITT010000710.1:26684-44987 GCA_964033795.1 Lymnaea stagnalis | reverse complement strand
CCACGTCTGCGATTTAAAGATGTCTGTCAAAGGGACATGAAAGCAGCCAAAATACATACAAGTGACTGGGAGTGTAAGGCAAAAGACCGATCTACGTGGCGCACAGTTGTCAAAGAGGGCGTCATGGTAGCCGAGGAGCGAAGAATGGAAGAGGCTGCAGACAGAAGAGCTAGGAGAAAGGCCAAAACATTTGGAAGCACAGAACTCGTGTGTAAAAACTGTGGTAAAGACTGTCACTCAAGGATAGGACTGCACAGCCACTCGAGAAAATGCAACCCAACCCAACGGTGATGCACCATCGTCTCACGAGACGGAAGGATGCCGATATCTACATTATGATGGAGCAGCCCAGGGCCCTACATGGGCTGTAGTGCCACTGGTGATGATGTATGAATGGAAGGATGTGATGGAGAAGCCCAGGTCCTTACATGGGCTGTAGTGCTACTGGTGATGATGTATGAATGGAAGGATTGATGGACCAGCCCAGGGCCCTACATGGGCTGTAGTGCCACTGGTGATGTTGTATGAATGGAAGGATTGATGGAGCAACCCAGGGCCCTACATGGGCTGTAGTGCCACTGGTGATGTTGTATGAATGGAAGGATTGATGGAGCAACCCAGGGCCCTACATGGGCTGTAGTGCCACTGGTGATGTTGTATGAATGGAAGGATTGATGGAGCAACCCAGGGCCCTACATGGGCTGTAGTGCCACTGGTGATGTTGTATGAATGGAAGGATTGATGGAGCAACCCAGGGCCCTACATGGGCTGTAGTGCCACTGGTGATGATTCAGGGCCGGAATCAAAAGCCTCTCTTATTATTTTATAATATTTTGTTTTACATTATGTATGTCTAGAGCGGAGATAACATTCTTCAGACCGTAAACTAAGTACCTGGTATTTTCTGTTGTTTCTGTGTCATGTCAGAAAATACACTGATCAGCCCTTAATTTGGGTTTATTTTCCCTCTCTTTTTACCCCTTTAATTGTGTTACCTTTATGCTCATAATTTTTTTAACTCATTAAATAAATGCTCGCCCAGTTGTCAAAGTATGACCCTTTGTCCTTAAAATACACATTGATACAACCTGGAATTAAGATTAGTTTCACAACCCTTAATTATTTGTTTTAACAAAGGAGAAAGTAGCTTTTCGTGTCCCTGTTTATTTAAAACAGTTAATATATCATTAAACCACATACAATTATTGTTGGTTTAAATTTTACTTCAAACCAGAAAACATCACTCGATGTAATCGAGATAACAATGGCAGGCAGTTTGCGATAATTTCCACCTGCTATTGCGAAAACCCATCACAATTCCGTATTTTAAAATAGAATTATCTATGTAATGATATTTCCGTTTCGAAAATCATTAACAGTTTAATAATTTTCTAAGTTCGTATGTATGGCTGTAAAACAGTTTTCAAAAGGCACGCAATAATAACATTCTCAAAAGTTATCACTAATTGAGATTCTTAAAAAGTTCGTTACTGGAATGCATGTTATGTCAAGTAACTTCAGTACATTGGACGTTCACACATTGCCGCCGTCACTTTTTGGTGGGCTATTCCTAGTATCATATGTTAAATAGCACAGGTCAATAAAAAAAAATTAAATCATTTTTTCGTGGTGCCTAAAGTTTTAGGTCTGTTCCTATTAGTTCCTAATGTTATTTAGGGCGCTGATTCCGAAAATTGGAGTGCATTTAACGTAACAGCTCTGGTTTTCAAGATAGTGTTTAATTCGTTTTTAAAATTTAAAAAATCCTGAAAAATTCAATTTTGATGAATCCAGACATCATGAAAAATATTTAAATGGGAAATATATTTATTTATATTACAAAAATTTTGTATTTGTATAGATAAATGTGTCTACTTCCTACGAAAAAAAATGCATCTGGCCGAAAATGCACTCCTCAATATATAGAAAAAGTGCCACCTGGGGAGCGCGCCCTCCGCACTTCTTTTCCTAGGCCTAGGTCACTGCTCAAAATTATAAGAGTATCGTTTGCCCAGTATTTGTCAATGAAAATGTAATGTAGCTACTATGTATCATTAAGATAGCTAATTTTGCTATATTTTTGTGGGTTTTTTTCCAGCTTATGGTCATTAAAAACTGCTTTTTTATATTCACATACTAAATTATTCGGACCGATGACTTGATAAGATAAGGGCCAAGGCTAAGGCTGGTAACTGAAACGCTTGTCGTCTAAAAAAATACCACAGTTCTTTCCCTTCTACTAACAACCAAAAACCGGAACTGCCCTCAAATTTACTTGTAAACAATCATGGCGAACTCCATGTGTGAAAGTCGTGTAAAGTTAGGCTTTATTGAAGATGATACAGATTTGCGCTTGTTATCAAGTCATTTCTTTCCCAGCAAAGTTGGCGGAAAGCCTGCATGGCTATCATTAGACCCTATTCCTGATTTTGACGATCTAAGATGCCAGAAATGCAACAGCACAACAGTTTTCTTAATGCAAGTGTATGCTCCGCTTCAGATGAGGGAGGACACATTTCATCGAACTATTTTTATTTTCATGTGTCCTAATACCTCTTGTTGTACTCCTGAAGACAGTTCTAATTTTAGAATATTTAGATCACAGCTGCCTCTAGTAAATAATTTTTATAGTGACTCACCTCCTTCCGAAGAGCTGACTCCAAATGAAGATATTACCATATTTCCACATGCTGGTTTGTTTCAAAGTCTTTGCTTTGTTTGTGGTATAAGAGGGACTAAGAAGTGTTCTCAATGTAAAAATACCCACTACTGTAGTAAAGAACATCAGGTTTTGGACTGGAAATCAGGTCACAAACAAACATGTCTACAAGAAATAAAGAATGGTATGACAAAGTTAAAACTTATTTAGTACGGTATAATTTACTTTAGTAAATAAGTTATTGGGTAAATTTTGGGTTAACGGTATGGGTTTTGCCAATAGTTTTTCTCACCCTAAGCACAGTGACGTCACTTTGGGGAATCCCAACACTGGACGTTGAGTGAAAAGACCTATTCATTGTAGGACCCGAACGATGTGCATGATAAAATTCCTGTTCTTTATTGAGCATTATTCGCGTCATAAAGGATACGGTTAATATGAAGTATATTAAAATGAAGTATATTAATTTGTATTAAATTTCAACTTACACGCTTTAAAAGAAAGTAAAAAAGAAACACATCCTTGCTGATACCCCAAGACCCAACACCGGTGGAAAAAAAAGATTCCCGCCAAAACTGACGTATTTTGATTAGTTGAAATCAAAATACCTGTATGTTGAAACTTAGGTAAAAAGGGGGAGACTACTGCTTAAATTGCATTCGGAGTGATCTTCTGAGGAGGGGAGACCCCTTCCCAGTACCCCCACCCCAATTTAAAAAAAAATATAAAATAAGAAAACAATAACTTGCATTTTTAATTATGTGAATACAAACATCGCTGTAGATAGAAGTGGACCTGGAGGAACCTCCATGACCTATATACCTTGGAACACATCGTCGGCCTCACCGGTAACCCAAAATCACCCAAGTTATTGCAAGGGATCAGGATATTATTTTGTGTACTTAACTCATTCACGACGGATGCGACTAAATGCGTCTTTCTGGGGTTTCGGCGGATGCGTCCAAATGCGTCTGGTCACACCCCCCTACTTTTCTTTTCTCCCTAGTTATAAAATCACGCATCCCCGAGATTTCTAATGATAGTCTCGCGGTAGCGAGAATCCACGAGCATTCAATAAAAAAAACCGGAAGTTTTTATCTCATTTCGTTCATTTTCAAAGCGTGTTTGAACTAGTCGGGTCGTAGTGAAATTTTTTGTGACTTATTTTGTGAAATTTTGAAAATGGCCTTCCAGTTTCTTCAATCCCTTATCGATGGAAATGAACAATTGTTAGATGAGGGTTCTGATATTGAAGTGAATGAACTGAGTTCAGAATCTAGTGATTCTTCTGATGATGATTCTGTACTTGATAGTCCTACTTCGATGACCAATACTAACACTAATACTGCTAATACTAGTGGCGTGGAATGGTCTGATGGACTGTCCAATGTGACAGAAAATATGGGCGTATTTTCGGAATATGTAGGGAGTCTACGTAATATTCCAATTGACAAGCTACCTATAGACTTTTTAAAACTATTTGTGACAGATAAATGTATTGATGATTTTGTTTTACAAACAAATTTATATGCAAAGCAGCAATTGGCTAAGCAGTCTGGCCCTAGGGCATCTGCTATAACATGGACTCCAGTCAATGCAGATGACATTTACAAATATATATATATAAATATCATGTTTGGCTTACATCAAGTCCCTGATATGAGACTATACTGGTCTTCTGACAGTATGTGGAGGGTCCCTGCAGTGGCTGACGTCATGAGCAGAGATCGTTACCAGATGATTCATCGTTTTTTTCATGTCAACGACAGCTCTCTTCAACCCGCCAAGGACAGTCAACATTACGATCCCCTCTACAAGGTTAGGCCCTTTCTCGACCACATAAGACATCAATGCTTGTCACTATACAAGCCTCAGAGACAACTAAGTGTCGATGAAGCCATGGTCGGGTTTAGGGGAAGACTCGGATTTAAGCAATATATGAAAGATAAGCCTACTCCCTGGGGCTTGAAAATTTGGTGCTGTGCCGAAGCCAAGACAGGGTACGTTTTAAACTTAAAAGTGTACACTGGTAAAAGCGAGGCGTGCTCTACCAATGGATTGGGCTATGATGTCGTCATGGCTATGGCCGAGCCCTTTTTGGACAAAAGGCATGAGCTTTTTTTTGATAATTTTTTTTCTTCGCCCAAGCTGGCAGAGGACCTGCTTGCCCGTGACACCTATTGCTGTGCCACCATTAGACCCAACCGCAAAGGCTGGCCTCTTAGAAAATCAAAACAAAAAAAAGGTGACTACATTATGCAACAAAAAGGTTTACTTGTTGCCTGCCAATGGACAGACAAGCGCCAGGTGAATATGATATCAACAAATTCAAATCCACAGATGACAATCGTCGAGCGGAGATCCAAAGATGGGATACTTCACGTTGAAATCCCCTGCAGTGTGGACTCTTATAATTCTTATATGTTTGGGGTGGATTTAGGTGACCAGCACCGTTCATATTATCCGGTGGGAAGACCAAGCAAGAAATGGTGGCGATACCTCTTCTGGTATTTAATCCAGGTGTCGATAGTAAATGGATATCTACTCATGAAAAATGTGAACCCTACTTCTCCTCTTAGCAAGTGCCACCTAAAATTTCGTGCTAAACTGGCTCAACAGTTACTGAATTTAAAATCAAGAGCCCCTGCATCTAGCTCTTCTTGCCTGAACAGGCCAAGTATTGCTGGCATTGCAAGACCTTACAGCCCAAAGCATAGGCTGTCTACGATGCCGGGGAGAAAGCGCAGATGCTTTCAGTGTGCCGTGAAAGGAGCAAAAATGCCCAGCGGCAGAACAAAGGAAACAACCAAAGGATGTTATTTATGCCAAGTGCATTTGCATGCTGGACAGTGCTACAGCACTTATCACGATAACATAAAATAAACTTGTCTAAAGTTAAAATAAATTTCAGAAAAAAGAGCTAAAAATGACATCTGTTGCATTTTTGTTTATTTTGTGTTGTCATTTGGTCTTGTTGTACCGGTAATGTTATACTTTTCTGAAAGCTTATCCATTTCTAAATGCAATGGTATTTTTTTTGTTTAAATTGATTAATATTTAGGTACCGAAAACAATTTTACAAAATATACATATGGTATGAAAATCAGAGTAGCTTCCCTTGTCCAGGAAAATGAATATAAACAGGAAGTGAGTGCTCAGGGGGGAATGAGTTAAGGATTGTAGACTTAAGGATTGTTGTTGTACTAATGTGTGTACACAGCAAACAAAGTTAACTTGCCATGTTAAGAGCTAGGACAGATCGGCCAGAGAGTGTAAAATGGCGAAGGACAATGGGCCTTTGTACCAGCTAGTCAGATTGCCTCTAGCAAATAATGCATTTTAATGGCCACATCCATTTATCATTTTCTGTGTTTTTTCACTTACATCAATTTTTATGTGAATCAACTTTTAACCAAGTGAATATTGTCAAATTTTACCATGTCAGACAGTGACACTGGTAAAAATATCCTTAGCGCGTCTGGTTTCTCTCAGAATGGCAGTGAATCAGTCACTAAAAATGGTAAAAACAACCAGGGAGGTATTGGAGTGGCTCTAAATGATAATGTGATGATATTGTTGTGATCCCTAGGTTTAGACTTAAGGATGAACTAGACAAAGATGACCCCTGTCAATTCTTAGAAAGGCATAAGCACCCCAGTGTGTATTACTTAATGCTGTTTCTAAAGACTTACCCTCTATTTACAATTCCTTGTGGATCGTAATTTTTTTATTTACACACTTGACATTTTAAGATTGAGTCTTTCTTGTGGAGTGTTCACATGGTGAATGGCTTGAAAAGAATATTGGGTCGACAGAGGTGGGTTGACACTGTCACTCAAATTATTGTGGTGGACCGTATCTACATCTTTGCGTAAATGGTTGGGTGGGTGAGCGCAGATCTACTTTAAGTTTTATGTCACGTTAACTTGGATTTTGTAAGCATTTGATGTTTAAAATAGTAAATAATTCTACTTTTGTGGATAATTTAAAGATAAAAATTTTAATACTAAAAAGTAGAAAAAAAATATATATCTTTAAAAACTTTTTAAAAAAGACTTTCTATCAAAGATGAGTATAAAACGCACAAAACATTAGAAAATACATTTTAAGTAATGTTAAATTATTGTCTTCTTTTTAGTGCATTTTTAATCATCTTTGATAGAAGTCTTTTTTTTTTCTTCAAAAAGTTTTTAAAAAATATATTTTTATTAACATTTATCCTTCAAATGTTTGCCAGAAAGACAAATAACTTCAATGAGTGCCTGTTACAGTGTCACTCAGGGTGCAAATTAAAGCAATATATTTCCATGGTTTTGAGTTTTGGCTCCATAAATTTTGATCCATATACCAACAATCAGTTTTACAGTATTACATCCAGCTGTCAAAGAACACCATGGTCCCCTCAAGTCAAGTGTAGAGAATGGTTTTGGGTTGAACTTGAAATATTTTCACATGGTTGACAGCCCACATTTGCCTAGACCGGGGTAAAATTGCTACAACCCTTGCACAAGGTTTGATCCACTAGTTGAACATGCAATTGTGTTTTTAGACATCACACTAAACCCCACCCATAGAGGGTTGTTTGGATGGCAGCCCAATCTGGACAAAAAGCAAGATCCAGTATCAGTATTTTCGAAACAATACAAATGGGGATTGAAACTTAATAAGCTTTGTGATTGTGTGTCAGTTTCAGCCTATCTACTTGGATTTTTCATCTGCAGATGAAAATAAGACAATATCACTGGCTAAGCAGCAAACAATGATCTCGGGCTTGCTCACAGAGCTGTCATGAGATTCCTTAGACTTGGCTCATATTTGAGGAGGAGATCCCATGTTTGTGTCAAACTTTTTCACAAGTATGCCACTTGTGTGTGTTTTGGTCAAGCTTCACACACTTATTACTGGAACTATGGAACAAAACACAAAAGAACTTCGTAAAGGCTTGAAAGTCAAAATTCAACCTGGCTAGATTATTGCAAGGTGAAACACTGGCAACAGTGTACAGAGAGAAGAAGTCCTAGAAAAAACTCTGCTGCTAATTATGACCAAGAACAAAGCAGATAAAAGTTGATTAATTTGAGGAGCGCACAAGCCGGAGAAGCACCACAGATTGTTTAAAAAAAATGGTGACTGTTTTGGACTATAATAATTCTATGAGGGTGATTGATCAGACAGATTGATCAGATGAGGCTGCATTTTTATTAGGGTGAAAATAAAAACTATCTTAGTACTTAAAGATGATTTTATTCTAAGTGGAAAAAGAAAGAGAGGAAGGCCAAAGAATATGAGATGCGAGCTAGAGGCAGATACGCAAAATATAGGATACGCCTGGAAGCAACTGGAAAGGAAAGCACAGGACTGTGATGAAGGGAAAATTCTTATGGGCGGCCTAAGCCCCAGATGGGGTAAAAAGGCATAAGAGGAAGAACAAATAAATTGCTTGCTTATAATTATGCAAATCAGGATAGCTCATTTGAATAAAAGTTGGCATTATGGTTGTATTCATAAAAGTTGTATTATTTCATTTCCTACAAGAATATAGATAGTTTTATATGTGTCAAGTAATTACTTTATAATTTATTAATTAATTTTTGTGTTGAAAGGGCTAAATCTTCTTGGCACTGAAACTCTAAATTAGACTCTATCTCCAAAGGGTTAAAGCTTTATGTCTAACAAATCTGCCATTTAATGGTATATGTCCCGCTGTAATTGTTGCCTCATCTTTATTTACTGCGGTGTTCTTTGGGCTGCGTTTACAGGGATGATAAATGCAATTTTTGTCCATAACTTAACTATGTAACACTGTAGAATGCAGTGATGAAAGCATCAAAATCATGGAAAAAATACTAAATTCATGGTACGGGTTAAAATAGCTTTCACAGATAGATGTTAATTTGTTAAGACTTCTGCGTCATCATTTACATAAGTTTCGTTTACAACACTGCTTCAAAATCATTGTAGCCTATCTGTGGCAGATCTGCCCACCTTAACCATCTATGTTGAAGGCCCTGGTTATAATTATAATTGTTGCCTTTTGTTTGTTGATGGTTTAACCACTAAGACGTAGTATGTTCAATCAAATCTTATACCAGTTTATGAGACTGCAATTAATCATTTATTGATCAAATATTGGTTATGTATGTTTACTTAGAAATAAGGATAATGATTACTACCTGCACCAGGAGAATCTGAAGGCTTCTGACCAACATTTTACTAATGAGAAAATATTATTCCACATGCAGATAAGAAACAGTCTTCTAGGCTGCTGTTTAAGGAATATGAACTGGTCACTGAAGATGAAGAGTACTCAGAAGGAGATAGCAACAACAGCAAGAGTGACGAAGAGCGTTTGTTGGAGTATGAAAATTTGATCAGATCTCCTCAGCTCAAAGAATTAGATGGAAAATACCAGGCCGAGGACTTAGAGAAGTCGGCCACTGCTGAAACAGAGGATGACAAGTTGTTTCTGAAATTTAAACGAAGAGTGGATACCGAGCCATCTCAGGTATTTTGTGAATGATTCCCAATGCATTTGGAAGCGTATTTTCTTATTGACATTTTATATTTTTATTAATGAACTTTCTTTCAAGTGGATTTTTTTCCTCTATGCTGTGCTCATAACATGAAGTTTAATTTCAGGTGTTGCGATATGAAAAGGGGGGTGAACCTCTCTGGGTGTCGGCACACCACAAACCATCCCCCGAGGACATCCCTTTTTGTTCATGTGGCTCTCAGAGGATATTTGAATTTCAGGTTCTTGTTCTTTTTATTCTTCTGTTAATTTCAATAATTGTCTTAAACTTAAATGTGTTGGTTTTTTTAAATATATTATATAGAACTATCTGTATCTGTGATCACAGGTTATGATATTTCGTTCATTTGTAGTGAAATTGTTATAGAGTTGAGATTAAGTTTGCTCTTTTAAAGAATTAGAAAGTATTTTTATAACATGAAATGTTTTTTATCTTTTCTGCAGCTCTTAAATTGTGAAATAAGTTTTATTTTTGCAAGAAAGGTGTTTGGTTCAAAATGTAATTTGGTCCATTTTATTTTTATCATATTTTGGCCTGCTAAGATTTTTTTAATACATACATTTATTTTTTTAAGACTTGTATAACATAACTCATTTTTTTAAAAAAAATATTTATCATCATTACAATTTATTTGATCTAAATATTAAATATGTTGAAAATTAAAATTTAACATTCCAAATTTATCCCAGAAGGAACTTGTACGACAACAGCAATTTTTTGCAATGACAGTGGAGATAAGACTATATTTTTTATATATTATATGTGCTAGGAATCCATGAATGTCTAATATTAATATTTATTTTGTAAACATTGGATTTTATTTACTCAATTTTTTTTATCAATGGCCTTTATATTTAACAGGTGATGCCTCAATTGCTGAATTACCTCTCCGTGGACAAGCTGGATTCCAGTGTAGACTGGGGTACTCTGTGCGTATATACTTGCAAAGAGAGCTGCAGCACTGGAAACTCTTATAAGGAGGAGTTCATTTGGAAACAAGACTTTCATAATTCAAGAGTCTCCTAAGTTGTTGTGTATTTTATTTTTGATTGTCTATATGCTTATATATATATATATCTAACAGAAAATATGTTCTATGAAGTTTTAATATAAATTTACATGAAATTGTGTAAATTATTATATTTTTTAATCTTGTTTTGAAATAGTAAATGTAAAAGTACATTGCAATTAAAACATATAAAATTTAGACCATTGCTGAATTTAGTATTGTTCTTTTTATATTCTCAAGAAGCTATCCTGGTTAAGAAAATATGGTTAACCCTTTACTAAATTCTCCTGTCACTTCTATTTGAGATAATAATTTGTTGTGTTTAGTTTTAATTGACTCATCATCCTCCATGAGTTACTGACAGTGCTGTGAGAAAATAAAGTAGATTTCTAAAATTATATCTGTATTTCTGAGTTTAGACTGTGCAATATATTGGTTGTTACGGTTGATAGGGTGCTGGGTGTGCAATATATTGGTTGTTACGGTTGATAGGGTGCTGGGTGGCCGAGTGGTCTAAAACTGAGCAAATCTCAAGTTGATGGTCTGGAGTTCAATTCCAGCAAGAGCCCAGTCAAGCAAAATCACCACCAGCGCCCCGGGTAGATGGGACGCGTTAACCTTGGACGGCAACTCATCTAGAGAAGGAAACTCTGAAATCAAACCTGGAGATGGAGTCCCGAAAGGCGGATCACATTGTTACAATGAAACATTCCGACAACTCCTGCGACGTCACTGGTGCCAAGCTGTATCATCCAATAATGTTCCCTTTGGGTTACCCAGCGGCGTGGAGAGACGCGATTTGCTGTTGGGAACCAGCTTATCCTTCAAGTATAATCCCAGGGCATGTGGATTTCGTCCTCCGAAGCCCACTCCATCGTCACATTGTGACGAACGGATGCCAGAAAAAAAAAAAAAATGATTGACCATCTTTTGAAATGGAAAATGGTTTTAACAATAGCATTTTCAAAAGCCATACCTCAGAATTCAAAGTAATAGCATTATACTGTAATAGTAATAGTGAAAAGGAATTGTCATGCTAATTGCAAATTAATTATTTTAAATTATGTACTGGTACCGTACACAAAATCATTAAAAAAAACTCTGACAAATTTTAAGCATCATTAAAAGATATTATTTATTTACTCTTTTTTTATATATAAATGAATAAGAAAAATATCAAGATGATTAAAGATTATTACTATTGCAACAATTAGTATACCAGTACTTGTTTGATTGAGTTGATTCATCCCAATTTTTATATCAAGATTGTCATTACCTCCCTTGGACCACACAAAAACACTTTACCTTATGTCAAAGGTTAACATTCTGCATCTTTTTGTTTCAAAGTACCCGTAATTTTGGTAATGTTAAATATATTTAAGAAGTGAATTATTTCAACTTAAATTTATATTTGTTTAATTAATTTTTACATATGTATACAAATATCCAAAAATATTGTGTAAATCTTTTGTATACAGCTCTGCTGTACAAAGCAAATTTTTTGCTGCTATGGTTAAACACTTATTTTGAGAAGCCATTGAAATAGTCGAGGTAGCCATTTCAAATTGTGTTGGTTTTATTTCATTGTTGGTGTCAATAATTTCAAGCCTTTGAAGTTAATAGAAATTGATACAGTCACATTACTATCACAATGACCTTGAAATTGAAAGCAACAGTAATTTATTGCATATATTTGGACCTAAGCTTATGAAAAGTTTTATCCCCAGTGTTTGTTGTGTATGTGAATGGCACCACTTTGTTTTTGGATTTGTTTCATCGAGACTTTTAAACCATTAGTAATTTCATTATTTTTAAAAAAACACACAAAAAGAGATTTATACAATTATTTATAATATAAGTGTTATATTTATATGGTCTTCTTGTCATAATAAAACTACCGGTATTCAACATGTGTGTAGCCCAAGTGTTAATTATTATCAAGTGATGTTGAGGTTATTGTTGGTATGAAACTTTTCTTATATTTAGTCTGATTAAATATAGACAGTTGTTCAAGCAATATGATCTTCTGCCAATGACTAAAACTAAGTCTAAATCATTTATCAACTAATTGAGAAAGAAATGATTAAGTCCAACTTTACTAATTTGCTGTTTCTTCTGCCAATATTTCAAATGATTTGTTGAAATTGAATGAATGACAAAGTAACCAAGCTATTACAAATTTCAAAGAAAGACAACATCAAAACAATATTTAAAATGATATAAAAATAAAAGAGAAAACAATGTGAAAATTTCATTTGAAAACTTTATTATACTGATTATATAAGCTCATAAAACAATAAATAATCTGGTATGTTATAGTTATACTTTAACAAAGCGCAAACTTATTAACATAACAGGGCAACAGTATAACATCAAGAATAAGCAAGCATATATCTTATTTACAAAATAATACACTATTTACATGCAATACATTTAAATTATTAAAATAAAATTGAATCAACTCACAATTTATTGTAGTGATAGTACTGTTAGTTACAAAGCATGACAAGACCTCATGAAATCCAATAGAATTTACTAGTACTATAATTATAATGCTAACCACATGTTGCTTCTTAGTAAAAATGACAGGACCATATAAGATGATATTCCAGTACAGTGATAACTTCAGTATTGACATTTGGGTTGATTTCATGAACACAACCTAGCTCTAAAAGATCAAATCTCTGATTATACCGGGTACAGTAACTAGCTTTGATTAACAGCATTCTATGAGCTTATAAAGACTGAGTACATCCAAAAAGGTAAATGATCCATCTGAATTTATGATTTTTTTTTTTCATATAATAATACTCATGCTGTTATAATAACACAATCAGAACTTAAGTTAAAACTTTTTGAAACTTCACAATCTTTAAAAAAAGATCATGAATGATGGCCCACTGTGCCCATTTCCCTTACAATGGGTGTTTACAGAAACACAATTGCCCTTAAGGAGAGCTTCACTGTTCAGGTGGACGAAGGTCATATACAGAATTCTACAGAATTCAACATCACGCCTTCAAATGGATGAAATGGTGTGAGATTTGTACAGAGTGTATGTAAATCCATATACACTGCTGACAATGTCAGTCTGCAGAAGAAAAGATATACTACATTTAAATTTAATTCATAAATAGAGACATTACAATTCCATCATGTTAGTTTTAAAAAATAAATAAACCTGAAACTGTATTTGAAATTTTAAAAGAAATAAACTAAAATCCAGCATCTCTACTATAATATTTTGGTAATCCATTACTAGCTCTCACCTTTTTTTTTTTTTAGGGTTCATGTAGAAACCATAAAATTATAGTCAATCAGGTAAAGATAAATGAGGCATTGGATAGCACTGCTTTGATAGCTCTTCAAAATACTGGAACAGCAACTGGTCGTCTTTGCTTGGGCCCCTTTTAGGGAACTGTAAAAAAAAAATAATAATGCACAATTAAAATGTTATATCTAGCAGTACTCGGTACAACAGATAAATTTAACCTAAAATACAATTGGATCTAGATGTTGTGTGTGCATTTAGTTGTGATGTTAAATTTTAAAGAAATACATCACATACTAAGGGCAGCGGTATAATATCACAGTCATATTAGAAATATTGCTTTAAACTTAAAATTTTGTCAATTAAAAACTGGTTTATAATCTTTGGGTCAATGCTGTTGACCTTGATTAGTGGCTGGCCACATTACTAAATATCATCTATGGCCTGTGCCTCTGGGTATTTAGGTTTCAAGTGACAAACAAACAACATGGCTTGTGAGCAGCCAATTAATGTTCTCTACTCAATTAACCTCACGCTAGTTCTTAGTTAAATGGTCATCTTATTATTTTTTTGTAAAATTAAATTACCTGCATCAACAAGCAGCTTGTGTCATCCATCTTGCCGTTGACCCTGCCTTTGCGAACACTGTTTCCTTCGGAAAGCTTGTAAAGGAGAGCAGCCAGTTTTGTGTCATCTTTCATCTGGATGACCAAGATGTTGTTCTCCCTACAGAAAGCATGAATCAGTGTTTGATGAATGTGCACACTTATATCCTGACAGTCGCCTGGCAACAGGCAAACCATCACTGTGCTGGGGTTGCTGTAAGAAAAGAAATCAAAATTATAAATAACTATTTCAGCAAAGTTAAAGCAATTCAAAACTATTTTACATCACAGAAAACATTACCCAGTGCTATCCCTTGACGCTTGGAAGCACAGAACTAAGACCTACAAAGTGTATAAATTCTATCACTCTTTATGCTGACTCATTACTACATGACTTTAAATCAGAAGGTTTATATCTGCCATTTTCTGGACCTGGTAATGGTCACGAGTGTTTCAGCATTAAAAACCTATGCAACTCCATTTGACTTGACTATCAATCCTCTGCTTGTGTTTCTCAGATCTGTTTAGCTGATACTTACAAATTTCACATTTTCCTGAGACAGTCTATGTGGTATGAGAATTTTAATTCTTCAGTTCGGGATTTTAAAGGGTGAATCCAAATGTAAAAAAATAATAATCCCAGTCCACTTTCGTTCTCGACATACTGCCTGCCATCAGCCATTCCAATTTTTTTTTTAAACAACTAACCTGCAAAATATACACATCTTTTATACACTTGCAAACAACTATGCTTACACTAGGTAAGTACTGGTAGCTTTTAAACAACTACATATGCAGAAGCATACAAACAGCTGTACATGTTATTACAATAATTATATCACAATTATATAACATTAACAAACCTGTTAAGTAATTCTCCACATGCTTTCATGCCACAGGTAAGTCCATTTCTCCTCAAGGCTTGCTTCAAACATGCTCTCAAGGTATGGCTCATAGCTTTGAGTTTGAGCCTTCTGAAAAAAAAAAAAATTAACGTCATATTATATAAATAAGATTCCAACTTCTGAATTTAAGATTAAGAAGAAAGAATTTGAGCAAATTATTTTGTATTTTATTCGTTGTTGTTAGGCCTAACTGAAAAATCTGAGTTGCAAATAATTTGGCAAATGTCATGAAATGTAGTGTCATTGACTGATCATATTATGTAAACGCAAGTAAAGCAGCCCTGTGCCTCTAGTTTCGATTCTTATGATTAGTAGTGCCACTACTAGTGGTAAGCAGAGGCAGAGTAGGGCCTGTGTTTATTGTGAAATAGCAAGCGCATGATGAGACACTGAAAGGGTGAAGTGGGGCTGGGGGATGTTTCGAGGCTATTCTTAAAACGAATTTCGATAAAATAATCAAGGTGACGCACTTTATACAAATAAACAATCAACAGTCAAGCCAAATATACTCCATAATAATACACTTTGCTTTTAAAGACGGAACACCATGACCCTATGACATACATGTAACATGTACTTTTACGAGCGACCCCCAATCTGACGAAATACGCCGTACAGCCTACGTATACCAGCTTGGGATATCACTAGGTAACCGAAATTAAACTTCGCTTCTCCATCTGGTATTTATGAATTAAATAATTATTTAAGTATTAAAATCCAAATAAGCCCTTACCTTGATTCTGATACATTTTCTTTATCCATTGTCTCTGGTAGTGTCATCTTAGCGTCAACAATATTTGAACTTTCACTTGGGTAAATCACGAAAATGTTAGAGTAAAATGCTTAACGTCCGACCGCTTTGGAATTCACTTTAACACTACCTTCAATGAAATTGCAGAATCTATAAATAGATGCTTACTAAAAACTCTGTATTTTTATTGGCTGAAATTGTCACATGCCTAAAAATGTGCTTTTCTATTGGCTAGAGGTTAACCTCACACGCTAAATCCCAGTTGGAAAACCCAACTGCGAGGACTTTCCGGATTTGTCCAGCTTTATCGAAGCCACGTTGTCCGCGTCCGCAACAACGTTGTCATCGATGCCGGCTAAACATCACTATGGGCCACTGGGCTAACTAGTGCCAAATTACAGTTAGCTTAAAGTAAGTCATAGGTTTGATTTATTTATTGACAGCATATAACAACTTCGAAGTGGCTATGCGCACCCGCCCGGTTGTCAGAAGTGAGAGGTTGGGATTAAAAAAACTTTTTAAAATATTATTGTTTTGATTGTAAGACAAAATGAGGTATTTTACAAACATAGTTCAACTCACATTGCCATCAGGAGCGTAGCTGGCCCAGTGGGGAGGGGGGGGGGTGTTGGGGGTTCCAGGCTCTCACGCATGACAAAAGTTAAATTTAACACAATTAGTCTACTCCAGAAACTTTCAGCTATTAATGAGTTGGGTCTTTAAAACTTTTTCTTTTAAATCGCTACAGGGTCGCCATGAATCGTTTCAACGATTCAGCATTTATTTTGTACGCTAATGTTCAATAGCGTGCATAACAAAATTCCCGATAACTCTGCTAAATGAGATGCTTAAAAATACCGCAAAGTGCGTTCCTTGAATCCATATTTTTTCAAGTAAGGTCACGCATTAAGGCCGCCATTGTTTGGCGGGCTACAGTTAGAAATGAAGATAAAATTCAAACTCTTTCAATGGCGCGGGTAGGGAAAATATTTAGTGTAAGTCCCCTTTTGGTGGCTATTTAAAGTAACAAATTAAAGTAAGAGGAAAGTAACCATTTTTTTTTTTTTTTTTTAAACAGGTTAAATACCCCAATTTTTTTCAATCTAACGAAACTTTTAAAAATTCTTTTAAAAAAAAGAACTTTTAATCGAAAGCGAGTTTNGGGGGGGGGGTGGGGGGGGGGGGGGGGAGGGGGGGGGGGGGGGGGGGGGGTCAGAGGTAAAACCAATGTATGAGAAGCTCTGTTGACACTATGAAAATTTATGTGGGCACATTGAAGAGATTAATGGGCACATGGAAGAGATTAATGGGCACATTGAAGAGATTAATGGGCACATTGAAGAGATTAATGGGCACATTAAAGAGATTAATGGGCACATGGAGAAGCTCCTCAGTTTCGGTTGGCACTTTAAGGTCTTACAACACTACTCATCATGGTGCAGGCCCCGCAAACGTGTCACTGTCGTTTTCACCGATTAAAACCACTTATGGAATTTTCCCGGAACTCGACAACTTGGCTTTGGTCAATCGACGCTTTCTGCGTCACGGTGCGCCAGTTGAGTCAACATGACATTCTCTAGTACCGGGCAGTTTGGAGTGGCTGCTTCCTGGATAAGGCGACTTCCACTGAAGTTCATACCGTTATATGGTTTAACAAATTTAATCTGTAGTCATACCATGTGGCTCGTTAGATGAACAATGCGCGACGAAGGACTGAAAACCGGCATGTTAAGAAATACGACACCAAAGCTATACAGTGATGTTAAAAATATTCAATTTAATTATACAATTAAGTTGATATTAAATACAAACTCTAATATACAGGAAAAAAAACATTTAAAAAGAACTATATCAACTGATAGCACAGCAGGTGAACACATATAATACGGGGGGATAACTCGAGATACGAATTTAATTCGTTCCGTAACCTTGCTCGTACGTCAATTAGCTCGTATCTCAAAGCACCTTTTCCCCATTGAAATTAATAGAAAGGCCATTAACTCCGTTCCAGCCCCCGAAATGCCACCCCAGTTGTTTTTGTTACGTGTTTTTGAATAAGAAAAATATATTTATAAATGACAAATATAGTATAAAAACATAATAAAAAAGAATGTCAAGAAATAAACCTTGGAAGTCAGCCGACTTGAGCTGACGGAAGATGCTGGCGGAGGTGCAGTGTGGCGGAGGTGCAGTGTGGCGGAGGTGCAGTGTGGCGGAGGTGCAGTGTGGCGAGGAGCTTCACTTCGCTCACTTACTCGCTACACTGTTAATGCTACACTCTGTCGGTCACTTAAATTCACTATCTCGTTACACTCTTTATGCTACACTTTATACCCAAAATTAATGGAACTTAACTAAATTTCACTGACCTTAATTAAACTTAAATGCTACTGTTCAAGTTTTTTTTTTTTTTTTTACTTTCGCTTAATTTTCGTCACTGCTTATCTCTTCGCTGGTCTTTGCCCTTTTTCGTCACGCTTTCCTCGCTTTCAGCATTTGGCGGAAATGAGCCGGCCGACCCGCTGATCCGGTTCCTCGTATCTCAAATGTTTCTCGTATTGCAAAGCAAA